>JAMZAV010015439.1:0-13521 GCA_024449915.1 Sweltsa coloradensis | reverse complement strand
TCACAGCACGTACCGCAGCATGAACATCCAACATGTTTGCTGGGCAGAACAAAAACACAACAAATGGTCAGTGTCAATGTGGGGGGTGGGGGGGGGGGGGGAGTCGTATTCTAAGCAAGTACTCAAGGGAACGGTTCATCCATATGATCCAACTTTGTACTGAAGGAAAACTGGAAAAGTTATGTATTTCTAGTTTCATTCATTGCTAGCCTACTCATAAGTTATCATAGTTGCTTAAATATTAAAATGTTATCTAGACTTGTTATTTATATCGTTGTAACTATTAACTAAACTTAACTATATATTTACGTCCCACGTGGGAGTCGACACCCACATGCCGTGTTGCCATCAACTGCACGAGCAACCTGTGATTCTGAGATTCACTCACCGTCTTGTCTTGCGTTGCCGTCAGGTAGAGTCTCGAGGATCATCCTGGGCTAGCGGTCGAGTGGGGGGTGCAACTCATCACACAGGGTCCTGAAGCCACTAGCAATCCACCAGCTGGGCAGTCCATCTGATTAGAAACACAAACATTACATCGTAAGTACCGGGGGGGGAAAGGGCAGGGGGGCCAGTAAGAAGTACCCCAAGCCTGTCCAACTAACTCAATCCGCAAAGTTATAAGTTTGCCAGTCTACCCACGCCACATCAAAATTCAAAACACAAATTAAACAATTGGTTCACTTGGAACTCAACACCTCGTGTAGGCCTACTGTTATAACATAGCCTACAATGTAAGTGAATTTTGTAAATGAAGGTAGGACCTAGGCCTACGTACAATTCCCAAGTGAAAACTATTTTGAGTCGCATTAAACCGTCGTACAATGTAGTATTGTTTAGTACTTGAGCATACATGCAAGAAACTTTCAATGTGTAGGCCTACAATTAAAAATATAATTTATAGTGGAGGGGGAGGGGGGGGGGAACCAAACTACACTAACCATGCCATTATGGAACTAGCAAGACAATATAAAACTAATATAATATTATTTAAATAATATTGATTGGAATGGCAAAATAAAATAGACCAACAAAAATGTAGCCTATAGCTCCAAAAGTTATTAACTTATACAGTAAGATCTCTCTTATCCGATCTCCTCTTATCCGATGTTCCGTGTTAACCGAGCCACCCAAAAAAAAAAAAAAAAAATTAAAGTTTTAAATACGTAAATAAAACATAAAAATAATTACAGACGCCGCGCCGCACTTTTTTAAATGTACTCGCATACATTTGTAGGCATGCCTTACGAGTGAGTGCAAAGAAGATAGATCGGCGATATATCTCGACTTTCGAGCAGTGTGCATCAGTCTACTGAGCATATAGAGTTCAGTGGTCAGTGTGTGTCGGGCGCATCGCCGGTAAGCGTCAGTGCCACCCACTGAGCATAATATAGAGGTCAGTGTGCGTCGCGCGCCTGCGCGTGCGCATACGATCCAGCCATCTCACACACAGCTGTTCAAAGATGGTCGTTGTGGAACTAGATGCAATCATGTTTCAACCGATTCACGAAATTCGTAATCACGACGCATTGAATTGTTATTCCTGGGCTTATCTTATTTCTTTCCCAGACTTATCTTGCGTCGTGAGCTTCAGCGCGGGCATAGTAGTGAGAGGTTTTCCCACATGAGAAAGAGAGCTAGGCCTAGGCCTATGTTTGCATTGTAGGCCTAGGCCTACTGCGTCGAGTTTAGGCCTAGGCCTAGGCCTAGACATACGTTTTTATTACGACATGTAGGCCTAATTGTGTACGTGTGTTCGTGAGCTTGAATTACAAGCTATTAAATCATTTAGTATACCCTGTATGAAGTGTATCGTGTGTATTTTATGTTCCTTTATCCATTACATGTGTCATATATCATTTTACCACATCAGGCTATGCTACGAGAGCAAATAAACAATTGATCCGCGCCATCCGAGTTTTTCGCAAATCCGAGGTGCCCCCGGTCTCATCCAACTCGGATAAGAGAGATCTTACTGTAATATTGTCACAAAATAATAAATGTCAAATTTATTTAAATAATGAAAATAAAAGGCAAGGCAAGCAGCTTACCTAGCAACTAGCAAGGCATCATCGAACTGCTGACTGCACCACCACAGCTGGTCTGGGAGAGATGACTCATTGGAGTCATTGCATGAATGTAGTGTTCACCCTAGCCTCGCGCCAGGTGCAGGCAATCTGGAACCAGAATAAATACTGTCACTACAAACAAGTTCCTCACTCTTGTGTTTATTAGTGTTTACTAGGGAAACGCCAAAGTCGTTGTTAAACGAGTGAGTGAGCCATGTGTTGAGTACCCGGTAACATTCCTTTTCTTCCCCCTTTTTTAGGCCTCCCTAGCCTATCATAGTTTACAGTGGAACATTATGGCCTAAACTATGACCTAAACTTAAATACCCTATTATTTATACGAATATTATAATCAAACTTAAATGCAAATGTTCCCGCGTACTCAACACATGACTCTCTCACTCGTCTAACAACGACTTTGGCGTTTCCCTAGTCGAGTTGGCTAAAGCGCCCTTATAGCCGAAATGTGGGAGACGTGGGTTCAATAATCGGGAAAGATTTTGTAATTTCTGGATTGTATTTTTTAAATTATTTAACATGTTTTGAAATGCATATAACGCAGTGTAGGCCTAGTCCTACATCTGTGACAATGCCATGGAAAACAGCCAGTACGAAATACGTGAAAATATTGCAAGGTTTACTCAATCTACGAGCGGAATTTGGGGTACCTTGACGTCCAACATTCGATTAACCTTGGGCACGGCATTTCACAGCCAGCTAAATAACAAACAAAAATATTATTTCAAAATGAAAACCATTGTCGTTAAAATAATTCCTATACATTTTAACGTATTTATCAGTTTTTTATTTCTTGCAGGTTTAAATCGCAATGGATTGTGCTCATTTTGTTAGCAGTTCTCAGTTACCTGGTCACGGGTGTCTGTTTAAAATTTCAGCTCAGTCTATTTGGCCGTTCGGCCGTATGGGACCGGACAGACAGACATTTAACATACATTTAACATTTAACATTCAACAGAATTAATCCACGACCAAGGCCCGATCGAGTAGCGTTGGAGATTACGTTCGCTGCGCTCACTCGTCTAATTATACATCTGCTCTATATCAATTTTATTGGTGATAGGCCTATTTCTATTTCGACTTTTGTTCAAAAGAGAGCAGTGTTATGTCCAATAAACACTTATTTTAAGAACTAGGAAGCTTCGCAAATGCTTTTTCAGGTGCGTTGTTGGATGAGCGTAATTGTTTAAAAACGGAAAAAAATTGTAAAATTGCGATTATCATGAGAAATAATTATTCGATTCAGCTCAAATTTCACACAAATATATCAATTCATAAAATTAAGGTTCTGTAAAAATATCATTACAATCGGATAGGCCTAAAGCATGTAGGTGTCACAAATCGAAGAAATTTAAAAAATCGTAAATCTGCGATTTTCAAAAGAAATAATTTTTCGATTACGCTCAAATTTCACACAAATATATTAATTCATAAAATAAAGGTTCTGTGAAAAAATCATTACAATCAGACAAAGCGTGTAGATGTTACAAATCGAAGAAATTTTTAAAAAATCGAAGAAAAAAAACGTAAAATTGCGATTTTTATGAGAAATAATTTTTCGATTGCGCTCAAAAACGTGGCAGTTCTAAGTTCAGAGATTTCGAAGGCCTCCAGAAAATTTCATTGCAATTGGAGTATCGGTTAGGCCGGAATCGTGTTAACAAACACACAAAAATACAGGGAAAAAAGAAAGAAAAAAAAACATTCCGGATTTTTTTCTCCGGTGTAGTGAAATGGAATCTTTGCTTTGCTCATCCAATAAATACTACTAGTTTCATTTATCCAAGTCCTTTACTGCCCATGGTTATTGATTAGGCCTATATTATCACGAGTTATTTCTGTGGAACGAGGTTAGTGAGCGTGTGATTACCTACGACAAGGCCGAGAGACAGGCAGCCCACACACTAGGGCACAACCACAATCAATCTCAGGCTCAGGTGTCTGCATTTAGTCCTAATATTATCAAAAAACAATAAAATTGCAAGGTAATATAATGTACAGTCACATCCAAACAATATGCACGCAGGAACGTTTCCACTTCCAATAAGCTACGAACCCTAGACCTAGGCCTACATATTATATGTTAAATGTACAGAATTAGCAAACACTTAAGTCAATGGGCAAGATTGATGATATATAAAACAATAATCAGACCTCATTTTGAATACTGCACTTCTTTACTCTGGAAATCTGGTACTGATAACATAAGAAAGTTACAAATATTGGAAAATAAAAATAAAGGAATGAGAACAGGGGCGGCTCGTGTATAGGTGCACAGGTGCACGCGCACCCCCAAATATCTGCGCGAACTAAATTCCAAATTTAAGGTTCGAAGCTAATCTCGTAATATTCCCAATAAATCGTTGGATTATTTGTATGGATATTTTAGCCGGCCCAGAGCAAGGCATATTCGGCAGGAGTCATTCTGCAGTAAGTGCTGCCGCTGTGGGTTGACACTCTGAATTTACACAGTTTTACATGGTTTTCTACAGCATCGGCCGGCAGAACCAGCATCAGGTGGTCTTTTGAATTTACAACGTCTGGTATAGCTGGGTTAGGTGCACGTGCACATGGGTCAAAACCCATTACTTCCGTTCAAACGCCTAGGTATTTTGCTCGCACCATTCATTCACCCCCACACTCCGGTCACTGTCAGTAGCCAGTGAAAGTTGTTTGCGACGGGGTTGGTGAAGTGAGATTAACTGCAGTTTTCGGTAATTATGCCGTTAACGGTTTTCCGAGAAAAAATGCATAAAAAATGCATAAAATGTTTCCAGCTTTTCACAGTATGTGTAATTGATAGTCCCTAATTCATTTTCAGCTACCGCATTACGATCTTTTCACTGTTACTAATGTTTTTCGTCTTTTTACCTGTGTAAATTGTGCTGTCACTGTACGTAGACCGCCATGCTGGTTTGGAAAGCGCTATCTCCTCCGCTACGTCTCCTCCGCTGCGTACGCAGCGTAAGCAAGTATTTTTGTTTAAAATAGCGACGTTAAAGGTTAAAAAAGGTATTTTTGTTTAAAATAGCGACGTTAAAGGTTAAAAAAGGTATTTTTGTTTCAAATAGCGATGTTAAAGGTTTTAAAGTATTTTTTGTAACTAAAACGGCAACCAAAAACAAACCTTCAAAACCTTTAACGTCGCTATTTTAAACAAAAATACCTTTTTTAACCTTTAACGTCGCTATTTTAAACAAAAATACTCTCTTACGCTGTGTACGCAGCGGAAGAGACGTAGCGGAGGAGATAGCGCTTTCCAAACCAGTATGGCGGCCTACGTACAGTACGTACAGTGACAGCACAATTTACACAGGTAAAAAGACGAAAAACATTAGTAACAGTGAAAAGATCGTAATGCGGTAGCTGAAAATGAATTAGGGACTATCAATTACACATACTGTGAAAAGCTGGAAACATTTTATGCATTTTTTATGCATTTTTTCTCGGAAAACCGTTAACGGCATAATTACCCAGTTTTCAAGTGAGAACAGTGTTAAAATTATTATCGTGCTGTGAAGTGAAATTATAATATGACTTGGGTAACAAGCGATCTAAAAATAAACAGTTTTTTAAAACGACCATTCGACGAACAATTAGAAATAAAATCACGAGGCTTTGAGGCGCGTGCCGGAGGAGATGAAGGGACATTATTTGAGTAGGCCTATGTAATATTTTAATCAAGCATAATAATTAATATTTTGGATGGTTTTCCATAATTAACAATTACACATAGGGGAGTTTTTCCCGACCAAAAAATTCGAAAAATGCACTCTAAAGTCGTTTTCCGGGTACATCAGACCATTAGTGTTTGAAAAAAATTCGCCTCTGGCGGTTGGGGCTGTGCCCCAGACCCCTTTGTTTCCGCAGAATAAGACTTCAAAATTGTGTGTACCCCCCCACAATAATAAGTCACAAGCCGCCCCTGAATGAGAATTATATTGAGGGTTCACAAAAGAACACATGTTAGAAATATGTTGGATGTTCTTGAATGGATGACGGTTGAGCAAAGATTGGGCCTGAAGGTACTAATTTTCATCCGCAATGTTGTGGATGGAAATTTCAATGACAACTTTGATGAGTTCATTAACAAAAATAATGAAGTTCATGATCATCAAACTAGGCAGGCCAATCAATTTCATTTAAACATACAAAATATTAACCAAAAATCAATTTTAGTCTACCAAATGGTATCAAAGAAAGTAGATTCAATATATTATATAAAACTGAATGTAGTAATTTTTTATAATCTGAATTTCCATATGTAGGAATGTGACCGAAATTGTTGGAATAGTTTTATTATGTATTATGTATAGACTCTGTTTTCTATTTATGTGAAGTGCATGATTGTATGTTATGTTAGGCTATATTATTTGTATTTGAATTTTATATTGTATGTTATGATTGTAACATGTAACGAACTAGCGAAAGCTAAATAAATAAATCATACTACTACTTCATCACGCCCACTCGAAAAGGTAGGCCTACTTTTGCGGTTGGAGTGGGCTAACTTTTTAACAAGGGAAACAGTAGGTTAGGGGGAATGGGGGGGGGGGGGGGCGTGAAGCGCGTATGTGTATTAATATAAAACATACGCGCTTCGCGCCCCCCCCCCTCACCTACTTTCCCCTAACATCGTCCCGTCGAAAACAGAAGTATTCCTCGAGGTATTCCTCAGCATTGACCATCACAACGATAGATCAGTGCGACTTTGAAACCGTTCAGCATTTTTCTAAATTCAAAATTACAGATTTAGCCTACCAAGTAAGTAGGCCTAAACGTCTTCCGGTTGCCCCCGTGCATATTGCGACGTTGCGTGGATTACATTGTGCTGCACCTGAGGTCATGTAGCCGCGGCCGCCGACTATCCCTTATCTACGCATGACGTGGCGAGTGTAGTCTGGTTGCTGGGCGCAGCGACATCAGCTAAATAGAAATTCACGAGGATATTTACAAAAATAATTGAAAACTCTTCAAACATCCGTGCCGACGTCCGGGTTCGAACCTGGAACGCAGTGTCCAAGGTTTGCTAGAATGATTGTTCAATAATTTATTGGCAATTAAAAATTTCTTCAAACAAAAGTTGCGTAGACCTACGCCTACAAATAAAATAGAGACGTACTTGAGCAAATTATATTTTACAATAAAATGCTGTAGAGCTTGAGTAGGGCTAGCTAAACAAACTAAACCAAATAATTTTAGTAGCCTACGGTAGCCTAGGTATTTCCCGAATGGTTAGCTCCACTTCCAGGTTGAATTTTAAGCGACCTTCCAAAACCACGCCACATTTATTTACGCACGTACCTAGACATCGCACTGGAGAATAAGCGTGGAAAACTCTAGTAGACCGAACAGAACATTATTCACGATGCCGTGGGTCCGCGTCTCGTGTCGAGGTAGCGACGGTAATCGAGACGATTAGCCAGCTTGGATTCTGGAGAATGCACTGGAATTTAACCTTGACTGGCACCGAACCAGACACTGCAATCATTCTTTAGCTCGCAAATATCAAGGAAATCATTTGAAAATTGCTTTATATAAGTAAATAAATCACGATGAACGTTTTTAATGTGATTCAGCTTTTGCTTTAGGCATCTAGTCGAAGAGAAACACTGCCCGTCAAGGGTGACCTCGACAATGCAACAGACGCGACCTAGGCCTACGCCGGTATGTCCATTGCAGACATGTTTTAATATTTTAAATTAATTAATAATGAATAATATATATAAATATACTTGGATGGCCGCGATAGGGACGCAGTAAAGCGATATTTAAGAACATGCACCTACTTCATTTCATAGGCCTAGGCCTACACGGAATGACGTGTTACTCCATGGTTAAATTCCACGCGTCCAGTTGTATAAGCCAAACGATGGAATCAAGTTAAAAAGTGATAAAATAGCTGAAAATGAATCACAACACAACAAAACACAACGTAGGGTCTCACACAAAACAGCAAAGTTGTATAAAAGTAGAATGTGGTTGTTCTTACCGTGGCTTTCTGCTTGTAGATCAGACGGTCTGTCTCGGAGATGTTGTCGCAGTGAACCAGGGACGCAGAATGCGAGTGGAGCCGGAACAGGAAGCGAGGGGTGGGGGTGACTCGGCCGCCAGCCTCGCTAGTGGCAGGTCACGTACGCCAATGTGACGTCACATGTATGACGTAGACATTGTGACGTAATTACAGTCACTTGGGCAGTGGCGTAACTACGGGGGGAGGGGGCGAGGGAGGCACGATTTTTAATTGACAAGAGGTATTTATTGAGATATAAATATTGATATATATTTTGCAATTTTGCAATTTTTTCATACATCTTTAAAAAGATTTTGTCATTTTAAAAAATCGTCAAAATAATCTAATCACACTCAGAATCGAAACAAATTCCGGGGCTGTGAGCCCCGGACCGCATCAACTGGGGCCCCATTGTGCCCAATAGTTTACTTTCTTTACCCAGGAAAGAGAGTATAGGTATGCCAATAAATTATTTTGGGATGACACTAGTGACTGTATCCACATACCCCCTTCACTAGTTGTGCTGACCATTGATCTTTAGAGGTTACAAAAATGTTCGCACCCCCACGAAAACCAAGGGCTAGTTACGTTACTGCAGAGGGGTGTGCAGAGGAGTTCCAATGGGGGCAAAAAAGTGAGTGAAATATGAGTGTGGCAAGGTATGTTTTCGGGGTAGGGGTAGGGTTGCCAACCAACCGGCCACCCTTGGGAATATAAGTCCATGATTTCCTATAAGTGCCTGGACAGTCGATGTTTGAAAAATATTCAGTGACAATAGTTTAAATCTTCAACTACAAAGTCACTTCAACATAATGTTATACCACTCACGATCAACAAACTTAACTATTCCTACTTATGGATAGCCTTCTCAGCCCAGACTCCATTGCGTTTCCGACAAACTGTAATAATAGTTTGAGTAGTTAGTTTATCTGCCGTTAGGTCATAATGAGCCACTCTAGCCTATAGCGGACATTTTATGAGTAAATAACGTAATATGAAAAATGAAAATATATCCATCAATTCCTCCATTGTAAATCAGTTTCTATAACTGATTAGGATATACACTAAAATAAATAAATCATTAAAAAATTTACCACTTTTGGTACATTCCCAAAACTCCAACAGGCTGTCCTAAAATGTTCCCACTTTACTCTCAAGGTGCCAAGATGCCACCTGATTATTTGAAATGTTGTAATGGGTGACCGGATTGTGGTCTTTAGTATTCTGGGCCTCCGTTAACCGGATTGTGGTACTAATTAGTATTCTGGGCCTCAGTTTTTACAAAATTACAAGGGGAAGTGTTTTGGGTTCTGGAAATAAGTATAGATTATACATAAATTATAGTTAGTTAATAGGTTAGGAGGAAAATTAAATTAGCAGCAACACAACATCAATAATCGTTAGTGATATAGGGACTATTTTCTTGAGGCCCAGTATAGTAAGACCGACAATCAGTCTACCCTGTTGAAGAACTACATTAGTACAACTGTTATGTTTACACTAACCTTAGCATTATCCAAACTGAAGGGTGTCCACAGCAATGAGGATGCAAAGATAGTGGTAATAGTGGCCTCAAATGGGTAAAATAGTGGTCAAATAGTGGCAATGCGTTAAAATTTGAAGAAAAGTATAGTGCACAATTAACGAGAAGTTGTGATATTTGGGTATTTATTGAAAGATGTACTGGGAGTAGCTACGTCAATATATTTTATATTTTAGACAATCAACAATTTGTTTGTATTTAGCTGATTTTGTCAAAACTGTGCTTTTTGTGGGAATGAATGTCAGAAAATATTTTGTGAGAGCTGGCCATTAACAAACGCTTTGCGCTATGGCAAGCCACCTTGAGCTGACATGTTTAACAAATCCCAGTGAAAATTTCATGATATTCAATATAATTATACAATAAATTGTAAAAATAGTGGGCTTTTTCACCATTTGATCAAAAATAGTGGACATTTAGTGGCCTGGCTGAAAATAGTGGCAAAATAGTGGAAAATAGTGGCCTGTGGACACCCTGAAACTGCTGCACTATTTGTTCGAACCAACAGTAACCTCTTTCCCCTCAATGCATCTGCTCTCGCACAACACCCGAGCCAACACACACATACACAGACCCTCCCACAACCTCCGTCTCTTTTCACTAGGCCCCGAATATATTTTAGCATCCACCATCTACAACAAGCTCCCAGACCACATCATAACCTCCCCCACCCTGCACTCTTTCAAACACAAATTGAAGTTATTTCTCCTCGCCTCGGTAAAGGACTATCTCTCCGAGTGACCTGATGCCAACAATAGTCTATAACCTCTAGTTAGTATTTTTATTTTTAATTATCTTAACTATTTGTATCCTATCACTGTATATGTGTGCACACTATATCATAGCTACCTATGCCACCAGCATAATACTTCAACTGCCCCATATCACATGCTTCATTTAGTCTTCTACTGTATTTACGGATTCGGTATCTGTATGCAGATATCACATCATCATATGTATCTTACTATTGTACTTTGTATCAATATGTAGATATTATATAATCATATATCGTGCCACTACATAATATCATATCACATTCATATTGACCTACATAATATGTATCTAGGTATATTATCCACCCACATGTTGGCTTATCCACAAATAAACTAGATATATATTAATTATTATTACTCTTACTACAATGGAGTGTAGATTCCATATATGTTACAATTACAATGCATTAACTTATTTTATTTATTTTATTTTATTAATCTTTTTTCTTTACTTAATTTATATGATTACTCTGTAGTACTAGAATTAGACAAACCTACTTTGTAAGTTACCTTAGGCTATTCACCTTCTCCTCTGGGAGTCATACATGCAGTGGCGTCGGAACAGGGGGGGGGCAAGGGGGGCATTGCCCCCCTAACTTTCATGCCATGGAGGCATAGGGGGGCAGGTTTTAGAGTTGAAAAATCAATATTACTACTCTTTTTGGGAAAACAACGTCGGATGATCCTGTCAACAATTCATTTCCAGAAAGAATCAACCCAACAGGCAACAATAGCAGGAATGTTAGGTTGGCTTACGTACCCATGCCTGAACCGTCTATCCGACTACCTTTATAACCAGCCACCCGTCTTGTATTGTGTGTTGGTCACTCACTTCAGTGAGAGTGGACACATGACTCAGACTCACGTCTAATCCAAACATCCCTTTGAGACGCAAGTTGGGATTTGGTTCGCTCGTGTCGCATCGTTATGCGTTCACTGTTCAGTCATCTTTGGAGTGGTGTAGTGACTGTGATTATAGCAAAGTGGCAAGTGGGAAGATTATTCCTCTTAGAGTGTAAGTAGTGTAGTGTGAAGTATAAAGTAAAGTGTAAGAGTGTGTGTGTGTAGTGTTTTGTGTTTAATGGTGTTAAAGATTAAATTGAATATCGTAATTTTAAATATGAAACTTACAAAACAGCCTTCAGTTAGTATTTTTTTCAAAATATGTTTGCCTGTATGCTTTGTCATTACATAAAAAATTAAGTAGTAATTTATTAAAATGGGCCATTTCATGTTGATTTTTTGAGTTTTTAGATCTCAGATAGTTGATGTAAAACTTTGTTTTCAGGGTCCGAGTGCAGTTAAAACATGACGAAATAACTGTAGTATAGTGAATTTTTTTACGCCTCTGGCGAAAAATGCCTACGGCGGCTGGGGCTTTGCCCCAGACTAGAATAGTTTGTCAATCTCAGGTTAAGGCAGATCCACACAAGAACACGTAAGCATAAGGTTTTAACGCGAAGTCGTAATGTTGGAACATAAGACAAAAGTACTGGCGTTCACACAAATGCGCTAGTTTTAAGACATAGTTTTAGCGAGTTATATAACTGAGTGGGTAGACTCTAAATACAATTTATTTATTTTTTTTTTAATGCATAAGACACTGTTTTAAATGCGTAAGAAAGTTGAACAATTTTCAACTTTAAGACAAAACATTATGCTTAACATACAAAAATGTTGAGACAAACTAACGTCTTCTTTGAAAGGCTTGACTACTACAGTCAACTACGCTTCCATAATATATAAAGTCGGCAGGACTTGGAGCATTATTTGCATAATTATCAACATGGTCTGGAAAAATTATATTATTAATAATAATTTTTATTACAACCTTCGAATTCTTCTCTAATCAAAGTTTTCTCTGTTCACTGTTCACTGTTCACTTTTCACTGTTCAACTTAGAAGACAACTGACATATCTTGGGCTAAATTCTTTGTGCTTACATTTCTATGTGTACCAGCGCGCTTACAGACCAGACTGCGCGTTAAAACTAAAACCTTACGTGTTATGTTTTTATGAGGATCCACCTTTAACTAGTTGATAATTAAAATGATTATTGAATCGATGGTAAACATTGAACTGTATATCGCAATATAGTGCGGGTAATGTCCAACGGATATTTACAAACTTACGATTTCTTGCGTTTGAATCAATGATTTTATATAAAAACTTTATCTAGTTTCATAAATTATCTTCAAAATATAAATCACAAATCAAGTATTCAAATAAACAGCAAAAGTAAGTTTATAGAGTGATGCAAAAATAAAAATTTGTGGTGTATTTTGGTGCAAAATTAGTGCAAGATTTAGGTGCATTTTTTTAAAAAAGATTAGAAATCAGACATACAGTATTTTTAAACACAAATATTTATTGTTTAAACATTAAATTTGAAGCACGGTTAATTATTACACAAGTAAGCGTGAATAATATGAAAATGTTGCATATTGGCAAGCATTTCGTAAATGTTTTGGACTTTGAACTAATGAAAAATAATAATAATAATCATAATAATAAAAATCGAACGTATTACCTTCTTTCTAGGTAAATATATTAACTTGTTTTTAACGTCCATATCCAAGTGTCAGGTTGGAGGTTCCATAGAAGGTGTAGAGGTATTTCTTCTCACAAATAACTATAGTCACAGTGCCCTTATTGCAGTGAATGTCATGCAGAGCTGCACTAGTTGCATTGGGCGTAACCCTCACGCAGTCTTCGCCACGATCCCAGTCATTGGGTTCGTTGGAGGCCCAGGGCAAGGCTGTAGCATTCACTGGTAAGCCTACAAGGGGGAACAGGGGCACATGTTATATGCAGAAACAGGTAACCGAGAAAATATCAAATATTTGTTGTTTTTCTCAAAACAGGTGAATTAGTAGTGAAGGGGGCTAAAAAAGCTCCATGACCCCTTGCAACAAAATCCTGCCGACGACCCTACAACACCCAATTTAACTTTTTACACTATTTGAAAAGAGTCGCTTGCCATGATAGTATGAACTGTAGTCAATATTGACTTACCATCGAGGGCGATGAATGTCCCTTCAGTGACCTTATCGTTCAGCCGATCAGAAGTTATGCTATTACGTAGGTAGTTTGGAAGAGGAGAGA
>JAMZAV010015438.1:0-12174 GCA_024449915.1 Sweltsa coloradensis | reverse complement strand
TGGTCAGTGACGTTAGGTGAGAAGTAGTATTGTTTCTTGTAGTTCCACTGTATCAGTCCAGAGTCTCTGAAATATGATACTGTATCGTCAGCAAAACTAACTATTATTGCTTTGAGGTTCATGTTACAAAGGCTATTATATAACTAAGAATAACAATGGCCCCAGTGTCGTACCGTGTGGGACACCATATTCAATTTTTCTCTCTTTACTGAGGTTCCCTTCAATTCGTACAAATTGTTTTCTGTTTGTCTGTTTGCTCTCTACCGGAAAACAGCTTATAAAAATAATGTATAAATATTTATTTTTACATTCAACAATACTTCATTGATATTTACTGAAAATCTAAGGAGATTTCATCCAATTGGGAGGCGCAATGGATAAGAGACCGCAGCACCTTGTATAGAAACTCCACGTTTGACAACTATTCAAAAGTAAAATTTAAAATTCGTGCCAAATTAAAAATCAAAAATTCCAAATATCATAAATTGTATAAAAACTCGGTTGTGTTGCCTTTTATTTCCAAAACTTGCCTCGGTCTAACTCCAATTGGAGACACTAGTAGTAACAATAGTCAAAAGCAAAACAGTAACAATGAAAATGGAAAAATGCAGCTACGTTAAATTCACGCAAAACAAGGGGAAGACAAATTCTAGAAATTACAAAACTAGGGAATTAAAGACTGCCAAAAACACCTTACGATTGAGCTCTCAAGTCAGCTGTCAAACTCCGTTATAAATACAGGAAGAGAAACCCCGGTCTTGCTTAGGATCAGTCAATTAGAAGTTTAGAACTGTCCCTCACAAGGAAATATTAAGACAACTATGCTGCCCAACTATTGTTGAGTCAGCACCCTCACTCACCACTCTCTTTCCCTTCTGCATTCTAGTCAAACTTGACCTCTGCTTAACTGCACCCTCATAAAATGGACAGCTTGATAATGTACTATTGTAACTTAGAACATTAGATGGAAGTTGGGTTACTATTAAGCTAGAAGAGCAAAATAGGTAAGATTGGTATTTAGAGAATTTTAAATGATTAGGAAAAGGATGGCGTTACTTAGCAATAATATAAGTGAGGAATATTATGCTTCCGCTGACAGTTATATTAGTAAAACAGGGCAACACATACACGTTATATCAGTTTAAAGACCCTACCTATCCGATCGGCTGACTACTAGAAATCTAGGGTAAAAGACCCACACTCAAATGCATACAATTTCATAACTAATTAGATTTAGGGCCAAAACAATGTGGCATTTACTTGGTTCCAGAGGTCCTGGGTTCTTTGTCAATGAGCGCGGCTGAACGTCGCTTGGCGGCCTCGCGAGAGTCGGTCGGTTCCGCGGGTAGCCGGGCCATGGCTCGGTCGATGCTGGCCTGCTCGGTCCGGTCAGAGTCCAAAGCATTGGCCACGACGCATTACGTAGCATTACGCGCTCGCTGGAATTTAGTATTCGTCTTGATTAGCAGTCATTATTGAAGGTCCATCTCGGTAGGTATGACCTAGATCAGATGCATGGTAGACGCAAGCTTGGTACTTGTTAATGTCACTCAATTCTAGATCACGTGGTTAGTGAGATCGCCTAAAGACAAGTTAGTTTGCTAGGACGCCATGTTCCCGAATACTCCCTATACAATTAAACATGGCCGCTACTTCCGGATTAGGTAGGCCTAAGCCTAGGAATTTGCTTGCCTCTACGTAGCCTAACTCGTAACAGGTCACATGAGAAATAAAAAATTATTGATTTATGAATTTTGACAATTTGGTTTGTGTTGGTTTGTGTATTACCACAGTAACGACAGTGTTGTTCTTTATGAATTTTTGTGAGTTCTTTTGGAATATTCTAACTTTTTTTTTCAGAAGATTGACGTATTTTGTGTGTCAAAATAATATATATAAATTGTTTACCAACCTTTCATTTGGTGTTGTTGGTGCCAAAGCTGTTGCCTCAAAACACAGATAGTAATTTAATCAAGTTTTTATTGTGCTGTTCCAGGTCTATGGTAATCGAGTAGAACGATGCCGCCTCACATTCAGCCGCCGAGTCTGCACGACCTGTGCCTCGAACAAGTGGCGCATATGACGTTCCACGCGTGCGTTGCCATCGAGGCAAAGTATGAACGTCAGGAGTGGTCAGCGAGCCTGGAGAGCGAAGTGAGTGGCCTTCAAGCGTTCCTGCTCTCCAATATCTGGCTTCTCTGGGACGACGTTTGTGAGGTCATATGCAACATGTATGTCCTAAGACAGAGCCTAGACCAAAGAAAACGTCTTAAAATATATTCCTGCCACCACCACTTTCATGACGGTCGTACTTTTACCACCTTAATGATACACGACCATATGAGAAAACTGAAGATAACTCCAGATGTATACTCTTATTTAAATAACCAAGTATGGTTGAATGAATCACAAATCAGTAAACTGAAGCATTTAATTGTACTTGACATTCAGTATAATAATTTATCAGATGCAATGTTTCAACTTATTGGAAACACATGTAAAGAATTGAAGGAAATAAAAATTAAAATATGTTGTCATCATGCAGAATTGGAGTCATTGAGACACCTATTAAAGTGCACAAAGCTTCAAACTGTGGATATTCATTTTAATGGATGGACAAAAGAAGAATACGAGCCACATCTCTTACAATTCCTCACAGAACTGCCTAAACTTAAAAGATGTGAGAGGATTCAGACAGTCTTGCCTCTATTAACATCAAATACCTCACTGGAATATTTGAATTTATCGATTTTGGATCTAAACAATCTCATAAACAACTTCAAATATTGTCCCAAAGTTCAAGATTTAGTTTTGAACATTAGACCTGAATTCCAATTAGAAATGCTAGCAGCACAAGATTACTTAGCGAAAAGTCTCTTAAAACTTCACTCTCTGCAAACATGGTTTATCTATGGTGAATCAATGCGCCATCTGCTGCAGCTAAAGGGAAGCAATCTGATGAAACTTGTTCTTCACACTTGCAATGGCCGAGGCACAACCTGGGCTCTCATTACAACAGTTGGGATAAATTGTCCGAAACTTGTCGAGTTTTCCGTCACAGAATACAAAACACATGTTCGTTATTCCGACACGCCGATCATTAAAACTCCCCCCATGTTTCGTAACTTACAGGTTCTGCATTTGTCGTCAAGAATAGGGTGGGATAAAGAACTCATGCTTCAGATTCTTTTGCATGCAAGGGGTTTAAAGGTCATAGTATTTTCAAACCCAAATTTCTACCCGTTGAGAGATGTGCTTGGTGGTATTCTGTGTGTCAATCCATTGACTGAACTAGAGCGGCTAACTTTGGATACCCAGAGCAGTACATACACGTGGCACCGGATATCTCAAGATTCCATCAAACGTCTATTGGTTTCCTGCCCAAAGCTGACATACTTGTACCTATCTCTGTGGCTGGATGTAGGCGCATATAACTTCATGGTAGAACTTGAAGAAAGAGTGCAAAGCGAAAATCTTAAGCTTGAGCTATTTTTTTGAAACTTTGATAATTAGTTGCTGATTAATTCGGATGAGTCGGGAGACTCTGATGACTCGGAAGACTTAAACATGGACTTGTGATCCTTATACTCCTGTACAGTCAGCCACAGTCTTCATAGTATATCATTGTTTCATTGACCATAACTCTTTGCCAGTGTAGACCTACACTACTTTTGTAATGTTAATGGTTTTGTTGGGACTGTGAATTTAGTGAATTTGTAGTTTCAAACTTCAAGTAGGCCTAGAGTATTTCAGGCTTATTGTTTTAATCACTGCTTGCTAGATGCTGCTCATTTCCTGCCTGTCCACACAACAGGTTGTAACTGTACAGCCCTGGACGGCCATGTTGGTCCCTATTTTTCAATTTTTAAAACCTAAAAGTTACATATTTTTCAAATTTACATAATCAATAATTTTCAAGTTCTACATAATTTTTGCATAATTTACATGTCTATGTAAATTAAGCTTGTCCTAATAGGAAAGCTAGTGGTTATGGCTAAGGTCATATGGAAATAGCCTAGGCTTGTGCGATAAGTCTAAAAGTGGCTATTGGTCAGCAATGTTATTTGCTGTACCAACGGGGTGATTTTTGTGTGTCTAAATCTGTGCAAAACGAGGTAGGCTTCAATCGGTATGCGGGCTAGCAGCCTGAGCCGGCCGAGTGAAATAGTTGGTTTCACCAGTAGTCGACCAATCAGCGATCGGAACGGGGTAGATGTGGCCAGGGACAATGGTCTACGTCATCACCTAGGCCAGCAGAGCAGGGCGTTTTTGCGACGAAGCGCACGGAGTGCATCGTCCACTGAGATTCAAGCCTTCAGACGAGCAAGTCGTTTCCAAAGAATCTTCCGAGTGCGGCCTATCAAGCAGGCGAAGCCAGGCATATTAGGGCAATGGAACCACACGCCTCTCCACGTATAAGAGAGCGGTTTCAGGTGCTAGTTTTGCGGTTTTGATTTAGATTCAACTCATTTAACACCATTTCGGTAAATCGGGAGTGTTTTAAGCCACCCACCAGTATGTGGTAGCTATCATACGACCGACGCCACCGGGCACGGGCAGTCGACGACACCAGCGAGACAATGGACATTCTATTTAAAGTTCACAGTTTTCATTAGTCCGGGAGTGGCAATCTTTATGCAACTAAATGAATATCCCTGAGTTGAGGGCATTTTACACGTCGAACTATAATTCATACACCACGTGGTCCAGTCGTGGCTAGGCATCTAATCAACCAAATCATCACTTAATTAGTACCGATTTCAACGTGAATATATCTTGCCTACCCTGTCTACATACTGAGTAAGTACATTTCTACAATTACACTTCGAGGTCCACCCAGGACGCCAAGATGGGAAGTAGGTCAATCCGCCACTGCGGAATTCGCCCTGAGGGTCCGAGGCGCCTACAGCGCGCATAAGCCACCATCGAACGTGCCAAGTAGAGGGCAACGTCCCACCCCACTTCACTACAGTATCGTAACTCAAGATAACGTTGATTACTAACTTTGGTTGATTTAGAGTAAGACTTATTGTATCAATTTATGTAATGTTCACGGTAATTTAATATTCAAACCTTTGCTTTGGATCCAAGCTTTCACACTAATTGCATCTTTCTATTCATTTGTTTGCATAACTTAGAATCATTAAAGCAACCTTTTTGATATCCGAATTAATCACTTTCAATTCATTAGGGGCATGCTAACGACCTTCAATCCCAAGTCATTTCACAACCTCAACATTTCAATTAATGCACGGCCTTCAGCTCGTCACATATTGCTGACGCATAAGCTTCTTGTTTAGTCATAGTGGTAACTTTAAGAACGTGTGGACCGCCCAGCTGTTCCGAGGACGTGGGATTCCAGTGGCGAGGCTCAACGCTAGCGCACTGGGTAAGGTTGGGTACATTCCTAAACGGGGAATCGTGCTCAACAGGTCACCGGTTCACTGTCATCACCACTTATGTCTACCATGTTTTGCTAGGATACTGTATTTATTTGTGTTTTCCCGACGTATGAGAGGGCCTCCCCCTGAGTTAGTTAGGAGTGCTTATCTTAGGTTAATTTGCATAGTCGTAGCCGTGGAGCAACATAGGCCTAACCCCGAGAGGGTCTATGCGTGCATAATTACCAATAATCCGGTCGATACTTCGAAGTTTAGGATACAGGTACAGCTTGTTCCGAACTATAGGTACATAAATCACTAATCGAGTGAAATTGCGAGGTTTAGGGCTACAGTAGGATAGTCAGACTGGTACGTCTCGTTGCAGTGGTAGACTATCGTAGGCTTGTTACCGCGGTAGCTTTCCGTTTCAGTGGCGGCAAGCGCGGGGGCTTTCTTAGTCTTTACGTCTGTTACGTTTCAGTGGAGTCTGTACTTAGGACTTTTCGTTCCAGTAGCTTAAAACGCGGGGGTTATTTTAGTGTTTCGTTTCAGTGGCACCCGGTACGTGGGGCTTTTTGTAGTCACCGAGGTTGCATTTCGTTTCAATGTGTTGACTGTTCACTAGTAATTTGCACTTTTCTCCCACAAGAGCATTCTAGCAATGGTCGCCACCCGCAAGAGCTCCGTTAGTTTGTTTGTTTGTTTGTTTGTTTGTTTGTTTGTTTGTTTGTTTGTTTGTTTGTTTTTTGTTTTTTTTTCTGTTTAAAATGTCATCTCAGGTATTTAGACGTTCTGTGATACGTACAGTACTAGTAATCTCATCTCATGTAGATCAATATACATGGTAGGCCTAGGCCTATGTAAAATAAAAATAAATATGTCACGCTTTATAAATAAGTAACATTAAAACAAAAAAAATTATCAATAATTACTGAACAGCTAATATTTGTAGAACAGCATTACAGAAATTGAGTTCGTAAGTGCTACCTATGCGGCAATTTTAAGATTGCCTCCTTTTTAGCATTTTGTTTGTATCCTTAACCTATCAGGTCCAGCCATCAGCTTCTGTAGGCTTTTACCCTGTTAAGGGGGTAGACCATCACCACACCACACAAAATAACATATGTTTTAGTGATATCTGGAGAACGGTGCTACATATCTAAAACTGATTGCAGACAATAATGTGGACAATAATGTTAGAACAATATAGTGAAAGAAAAAATATTTAAATATATTAATTGGGGCAGTTTGTATTTCAAATATGTACGTAATTTATTGAATATCAAATAAAAACATAACTAACATTAACATTACGATATTATTTTGTGCAGGCTATAGCTCCCACAAAACCACATCTTGCGCAGCCAAGCGCCACGCGACTGTACTTACAAGGCGACGACCGAACTCGGCGCCGCCCCGAAAGATTTACAATCTTGAATCTCGGTATGAGTTGATGTATGGTCCATGACCTACCAAAAAAAATCACCCAGATCCAATAACCCATTCTTTGATAAAAAAAAGTGCCTCAACATCATTGAAATCCTTACGGCTGACTGGCTAGCTGGCTGGTTAATTCTCCGCGGAGATATAAGAGCCTACAGATAAAACGGTACACCTTAGAACTTTGAAACTTTTACCACACTTAGATGTACCTTAGACGCAGTGCCTTTTGCTTTCAAAACCAAAATTGGGTAAACGGGGACCAGAGAAAATAAAATTTTTGGATGATAACCAAAACACGTAATTACAAAGGCGTGGTAATTTGTACAAGCTTGAAATTAAACATGCTCTTAACCATTATAAATTATATCTAGCCTCCAAAACACAAGGGGCTAAATTTGGTGGAACTGTGGGCCCAAAAATGTAAAAAAATAAATAAATCGTTTCTCGCCGAATTTCGATGGAAAATTACATTAGAAATTTCCCGTTTTCTTCGAAGTATCGGTTTCGGTATCAGCCATTGAATTTTTATTGTTCTCGTAATGAACTTGACTGATTCATTTTTCTCAATTCTTCTTCTCTTCTTCTTCTTATGCCAGCAATTGACCTATTTGGCCATCATGCGTTTCCGTGTTTCCCAGTAGAGATAGGATTCTCTTTCTGCCTCCTCCATATCTTTTGGCATTGCGTCTCTTATTTCTTGAAGTACCGGGCATCTATGTAGGTGCTCCCTGGTATGCTGTTCTGTAGCACAATCATAGTGTACATGTGCTTGAGTCAGTTATCCCTAGTTTATGAAGGTGTGTAGCTAGCAGGTCATGACCGGTTTCCAATCTGAATTGTGCCGTCTCAGTCTGCCGATTTCTCCACTTCGTTTTTTTTGTGACTGCTCCTTGCCACTGTTTGCCTTTACTTGCCTTCTCCCATACCTTTTTGATGTTGTTTTTCACTGCCGTGTTCACATGAGATTTAACGGCATTGAAGGATAGGGGCTTCTTGTTCTGCTTCATCCTGCTCCCCTCTTTCGCGAGTCTGTCTGCTTCTTCGTTCCCTTGTATGTTACAGTGTGCTGGCACGTACTGTAAGGTAACCTGTTTTTTCCTGTTTACCAGCCAGACCAGTAGTCTTTTACACTCCAACGTCTCACTGTCTCTCATGTCCTTACTCACAATGGCCTGTATGGCTGCTTTGGAGTCTGTGAGAATGACTGCTTTTGGTATTTGCTGTTCCTTCATTTTAGTAAGTGCTACTTTGATCGCCTTGACTTCTCCGTCATAACTGCTTCCATTACGTCCTGCTGGCAATGCTTGCTGGAATGCATTGCAGTATACCCCAGCCCCTGCTTTCCCCCCCCCCCCCCCCGGGGGGTAGCAGACCCGTCTGTATATACAAGTACCCATTCTGGGGTGGGGTAGTGCTTCGCTATATGAGCAACTGTCGGACATTGAAGTTCATCCTCAGTGTAATCTGTGTTTTGTAAACTTAAATTAAAGATATAGCATAGCGGGCTAAGAATATATTTGTGTATTATTTTGATTGTTTCTACTTGAAGTCTGTCTATTCCTGAAGCACTATGCATTTTTAATTCGCTTATGTAAGTTATTAGTTCACTCTTTTTGACTGGGCTTAGAAAAAGACTACTTTTCTGGCGTTTAATGTTGAGTTTCGGCGGTCTATTTGTTTTAACATTGGTTTTAGTCATATTTAGTATGGTAGCATAATTTTGTCCCACTTCAGAGAAATAGTTTACAAATACATCAGCTATTTCGTCTGTCTTTAGTTGTATTTTGATTGTCTATTTTTATTTCAGGGATCATATTATTGGATCTGGATTTCTAGGGCTCATAGCCTGATGCTTCATTGATTATTTGCCATACTTTTTTGGTATTTTTTCCAGCTTCTTGAATTTTGTTTTGGTAGAAGTCTTCTTTAGTTTTTCGAAGCAGTTGTGTGAGATAATTCCTGTATAGTTTGTACCTTGAGTTCTCATACTGGTCTAATGATTTTTTTTTAGCTTTAGACAGAGAGCATTGTCTTTTTTTAATTTCATGTTTCATTTGTCTCTGTGTCGTATTGAGGTAATTAGTCCAGTGGTGGCCCAAGGTTTTATTTTCTTACTTTTAGAGTTAGCTTTTCTAGGCTAGTGGTAGTGTGTTTTTGTATGTATGTTTCAAGTGTGCCCATAAATAGATTGCACGCTTGATCAACGTCTGTTTTTTCATAAACTTCGGCCCAGGTTTCGTTTGAGATGTCTTGTTCTAGGCTAGGGTAGTTAATTTTATGATGGTAGTATGTCTTTATATTAATTAGTGGGTCTAGTTGGATCTTGTTTAGGCTGCGGCTTATACTGAGTGAGGTTAGGTAATGGTCTGTTATGGATGTTTTTATTATGGCTGGTGTACACGTTACGAGGTGTTGATTTTTTATGAATATGTGATCAATACACGTTTTGGTGAAAGTGGTCTCACGCGTTGGGCCGTTTATGAGAGAATTGAAACCATGTGTTGCCATGACGTTTAAATACTCCTGACATGCTAAGTCTTGTAAGGGGTGGTCTAGTATGTTAATGTTAACGTCCCCAATCATAATGCAAGTGGACCTAGTGTTGCTTTCTTTTTCTAGGAAGCATTTGAGTTGATTGATGAAAACGTTTGGATTGATTGATGGTGTTCTATAAAAAGCGTATACGGTATAGTTTGTATTATCATGTGTAAAAGTTAGTTCTGCGACATTAGCAGTGTCAAAATTGGTTTTCTTAATGACAATAACATTTGGGATAGTGTTAGTATTTATGAAGATGACTATCCCATCAGCACGGGTTACACTTTTATTATAATATAAGGTTTTGTAGTTGTTTATATGATAGGCTACTGTACTGTGTTGTATATGTGTTTCGGTATGTATTATAATGTCAAAAAGGTTGTCAAAAATGCCAGGCTTGCTGATATTGTTTAAAAATAAAATAAACTCATCAAAAGTTGTCAATGAAAACGGTCAAAACTTATTTTCCTTCAACAAACTTAATTTTTAATAATCAGTCTGCCTACTATAGGCCTAGGCCTAACAAATATTTCCAATAAGTAGGTACCCTATTGAAATTTTGAATATTTGCACAGGCCCAGTTAATGTATGTTTCCTTTCAATGTACAACTTATGATAATCAAAGTAGGCCTAGTGTTGCTGTGAATAGGGTCCTATTCACTGTTTAGACCGAAGTGAAATATACTCGGGTCTTGTGTACATTGTATTGTTATTGTATTTATTTTGCTATTATTGACCCCCGCATAGAGTTAAGGGCATAAACTTCGGCCCAGGTTTCGTTTGAGATGTCTTGTTCTAGGCTATAGACCAGGAGCTAATTCCTGTAGGAGCGATATTAACGAAATTGGCTCACCCCACTTAACATCTCAAATCTGACTTGACCACGTGTTAGTATGCACCTTATGAAACAGCCCCAGGTAGTATGTCACTTCGAATTGTGGTATACGTTTTTTTTAGAGGCCATTTGTTTTTGAATGTGCGATCATTGAAACGCTTACTCTCTACTGTCTTTAAATTTACATAACTCGGGACTTGGTTAACCGGTTTTATTTTTTAAAACACCGATTTGTAGGTAACTGTATGCTCTCCCTTATATATATAATCAATTTTAAATAAGCATATGATTTCATTGTTAAAAAGTGCAGACACGGCAAAAATAGAGTAAATAATTTCACTTAAATGTGATTCAAGCATAGATTCGACACATTTTTTTGGTTGCTAGCAAGATGTTTTTATACTTGATTATGATTTAAAAAATATATTCACGAACTAAACTAATAAAAAGTATAGATTTTTTGGAGTTTTAGAAGATAAGCGTTGAAGGATGAGCAGTTTCAGTGGATTGAGCGCTATTTAACTATGTTTTTAATCCAACTTCATTTCGTCATTGTTAGCATAGAATTATAATTTGAAAGTGATTTCAACCAACAATGCAAGCAAATGGTAAAATATAATGGTATTAACAATGTGTTTTGAAGATATTTTTCATAATAGTCAATTTTACAGGGTTTTCAGTTTAAAAAGTGGAAAAAGTGGAAAAGTGCAATTTTCACGTGATAAATTTATTTGGTTGCACTTAAATTCTTTGAAAGTCTAATATTAGAGCTTTTAAAAGGTTCTCTGAAAATTTCAGCCAATTCGTAGCAGTCGTTTGTCCCGGAAAGCGAAAAACGAACTCAAAAGTGTACAATTAAAATAAAAATGTCTTAAAATTTATATTTGATGACACATCCCTACTTGTTTTGCAATAAATGACCTGTCATGTTGTAATATTTATATATTTTTCTTAAGAGTGGTTTGACTATGATAGTATTGTATGATTATCTCGCAAGAATGTTCCATTGTTTGGCCAATTGGAACCGTTGTTCCAAGGATAGAGGCGGTTTTTTTTTTTATTACTTCCTGCATGTTATAACTTTGAAGTTTACTTAAATATGGATGCATCCATTGCATGAATTGCATGACCTATACACTAGGGAAACGCCAAAGTCATTGTTAAACGAGTGAGTTAGCCAAGTGTTTTGACTTCTAAAACCGAACCGTCTGGTCACCTTACAGGAACTCACTCTGCTTGCCACAATAATTATTTAAATTGAACATTCAAAATGCGAATCGTATTCAAAACGTATTAGCGTGAAACATTAACAAATTTCCAAGATAAAACAAAATCACCTAATTTTTATTTCCCATTTAACACCCCTCAAAAATAATATGTGGGTGTAAAAATATAAAAAAGTTTGAACTGACGAGTATCGAACCCCATCCATTCGTGCGGTAGGCTAAATGGTTACCACTAGGCCATGCAGGCCACGTCAACCTCGTCCCGCTAACTGACACGAAACAAATACCATTTAAATTATTAAAAATCACATTTTTATTTATTGTAGGCTTAAATCGCAATGGATCAAGCTGATTTTGTTAACAGTTCTTAGTAAACTCGTACCGGATGTCTGTTTAAAATTTCAGCGCAATCTGTTCAGCGGTTCGGCTGATTTTCGACGTACAGACAGAGAGAATCACAGAATGAGAGCCGTTTGAGTTGAATGGAGACACTCAGTCGCTCCGCTCCCTCGTTTAACTAGGGAAACGCCAAAGTCGTTGTTAAACGAGTGAGTGACCTATGTGTATAGTATCCGGTATCATTCCCCATACTGGGCTACATCGAGCCTTAGGTATGGGAGAAAAGGCGATGTTCCCGGGTACTCAACACATGGCTCACTCATTCGTTTAACAACGACTTTGGCGTTTCCCTAGTTATTCATAAATGGAACATGTTAAACATGTCGATAACAAAATCACCTAAGTTACTTAC
>JAMZAV010015436.1:0-31312 GCA_024449915.1 Sweltsa coloradensis | reverse complement strand
TCCTTGGGCCCCAAACCCAACCGGAAAGAGGTCGATTGAATTTAGCCCCTTTTGCACAAGAGGAGCCAGCTTGCTCTCCGACTACGGTCGTGTAGTCGCTCTTACTACAACCTGTCGCCTCGATCACACACAAACCACGATAATGCGAAATCAGTCCACCTATCCAGAAATCACTCGCAGAAGAAGTCTCATACTAACTCTCTCCGCTATCACCAATCGGCTTCGCCCGTTATACAAACAAGCCACAACTCTTCAACCAGGCCGAGGCAGGACAACAAATCCGCACCTGCAAAGAAGCGGTTAGTTCTTCAGAGTTCGCGCTCACCGCAAAGAAACAACTCATCATCTCCCAGGCCCAATTTTGAAAGGACCTCAAGCTGGTCTACCCAGGAAAAAAACGCATCAGTGCAGAATCAGAGTTCGCCGTGCTCTCCCCAACACGACAAGTCAATTCGTGGGGCATCTCCAGGGTCCAGGGGTATGTTATTTGTTGCTGTTATTAATCAATAGGCTTTTAGGTGTTACATTATTACATGTTTGGCTATAATAGTGCCACACATGACAAAAACTTGTAAAAATACAGCCAAACCTTACAAAATCAAAAGCAATGAGATCTAAAAGAAGTGCCTAGGTCCTACGTTTATGCAATCTTAATAGCAAAATTCACTTTGCCCTGTGACTGCATCCTTGCAAAGCGTGACAAAATGTTATTTGCAACTATTGTTTTAAATGTATAGGTTTGTGCAAATTTATTTTTCCAAGGTTTGGAAGGATCCAGTTACGGGGCCAAAATAATTTATGTATTAAGATTGCAAAAATGTAGGAGGGTACATAAGCTTGGCATTTCTTTTATATCTCATTGCTTTTGATTGTGTAAGGTTTGGCCGTATTTTTACAAGTTTTTTGTTATGTGTGGTATCTCAAGTCAATCAAGTTCCATTGCAAAATTATTTGTTAAAATCTAATAATTTTATCAAAGTCGACTAAATTGCTATGGTAGTATTGTAATACCACTTAGCCTAACAATAGAATGTAAATATCTAATGGCCCAAATACTTGCTTTTTGTACACATTGTAGGCGGTCATTTTGAAGCAACTATAGTTACTTATTGATTGCATGCCTGTTTAAGGTTTCACAGTGCTCGCCCAACAGGCTGACGGTAAGTAAGCCCAGCTAACAGTGAGGGAAACACCAACAGACGCCACAAACTCGGCCACACTCTGCGTGTCCACCACACCGATGGTGGCACAAGTCGCCTGTCGACAATTGTTGTGCCGCCCGCAGGGTTGGCAAACGTTCCGCCCAACGCCTTGACAGGCACTCTGTCGCCGTTGTGCGACGCAACCGCAACGCAGCAGCACCGGCACGCGCCGATTGGCGCCCCGTTGACAAATGCACCCTGCTAGCCCCACGCCCCACACTCGGCTACACGTCACGTGGCCACGGCGGTCGAGCGCGTGGATCGTCGACGGCAGTCGTGCCGTGCGTTGAGTTGGCCAACCAGCCGTCCATTTCCGTCAGAGATGCTATGATGGTTGTGAGCGACGCAACCACCACTCAAGAAACACAGCACGTACACATTAGGTATGCACGTTCGTGTTGACGCACCAGCATTGAAATCGAGTCTGTTTGCAACCATTTTTATTTTGAGTGCGATCACACTGGAAAGTTCAGACATTTCTGTGGGACTGCCAGGCTCGGTGCATGATATGCAGCATTGGGGCTCAGCCATTTATACCGCAGGGGTACGTTTCCTCAATGGTGGTGGTTTTTGATTGGTGATAAAGAATATGCGTGCATAAGGGATCCGATTGCAGTAATACCGCCATTTAAAAAGCCACTAACCTCCGAGGAGCAGAACTTATTACCACCCGATTCGAGGCCGATGTATCGAGAGAGTATTTGGCCAGATGGAAATTCGCTCGAGTCTACAATATAAAAGGTTGTAACCAAAGCAGACAAATTATTTTGATAAATGACAAATTTAGTTAGTTAGAGTAGGCGCTACTAGCAGAAGAATGAGGCCAACAAGACAAACGGCAACATGAGAAAATGGGGTGAATCAACCGAGTATTACGTAGTAGTAATGTAGATTGTCGTAATTATTGCTTTGTGTTCCAAGATTTTTTTTTTATCTAAAAAACATTTTCTTATAATAGTTATAAATATAATAATTTAAAACACTAGATTATTTGTTTTTTTTAACTGGTAAAAAAATCAGAAATGTGGACGAGAATAGTACACCGATAATTATTGATATATCTAATCTGGAATCATGAAACAACGGGATTTATTTAAGTTAGTTTTGATCTTAGACACTAGGGAAAAAAACACATTTCATAACTCAAGCTACACATTTGAACCACGTTATGAAATATTTGCAATTATAAAAAAAATATTTTGCTGAATAAATTATTTTCATCACAATAGATTTGAAATGGGCGAAGGCAGGTAGAAACAAACCCATGTTCGCTCCCAAGTTCGGTCACGCCAAAAAAGGTGGAAAGGGAAAAATGCAGACAATAGACGGGACGACCGATCCCGGTCTCGTCCGCCGATGGTCACTTTGTACCTCAAGGATGGATAGACTTTAGTTTTCATTTGTGCTGCCTGATGTTTTTACTTGCAAGTTGTCCCCCCTCTGTACTTTCCCAGCACTGGGACATTTTTATGTTTCTAGTTTAAATTTTACAAGTGGATTAATGCAGGGCTATCTTGTTTTTAAACAACAAATGCAATTCTCTCACTTAGAAAAGTATCTTACTTACAACCGTTTACCCATCGTCTATGTTGTTTGCAGACAACGGATGATGATGACTGAACCAAGGACTACCGACTGGTTGGGGTTATCCAACACAAAGGAAACAACCCAAACGTCGGTGAGTCTGAGCTAGTTTCTGTTTATTTGCTACAAGATCAGGGGTTTTGACTCTCCAACTCCCAAGTCGGACCTTCAAGAGTTCCAGTAAGTTGCCCCCCCCCCCCCCCCCCACCATCTGCAAAAATCGAAATTTTTATGCAAATCGTTTGTGTCTTCGTTACTGCTTGATAAAGCTCGATATCCCATCGTCCGTGCTCACTCGCTGCAAGAGAAATTCGAGATCAAAAGTGGGGGGGGGGAGGGGGCAAACTTAATGCCAGACCCCCCATACTTAAAAAGTTGAAGTGTGGTGAGTTGGAGTGAGGATGACTACTCAATAGTTGAGCGGTTCAACCATGGGTGGCTGAAGCGCCCCTCGCTCATAGACTGGCATGAACACCCTGGTGGCAACCCGGCTGATTCTTACATGGACGGCAGGCTGGACAACCAGGGGAGCGAAGCTACTACATCAGGAGTCACAGCATCAGGGGTGCTCACAAGAGCGATGCCTGGGGCTCAGTAGACAGTGATGACTGAGAGACCTTCATAGTAAAACGTTAGGCTTTTTACTTGACTATGTCTAGGTATTGAAGTATTTTTCAACAAGACATTGAAAAAAGCCATGCATACTACCACCAAGTGCAAGCACAATTATTCATTTCAGATAGGGCTTATGCAGATTTCATGGTGTGGACCAACAGTGGGGAGCTACACATTGACACCATTTTGGGAAACGGCAGCCTTAAAGGCAACACTAGTAAGACGGAGTATAAACAATGACATTATAAAATCAGGCCTTTCTTCCAATGCTTTTTCTGGCCTCTCTAAATCAATTAAATAATAAATAAATACATTATATTTAGAATCTACCCACTCAGTTATATAACTGATTTTCAGTGAAAAACGATCTTTTGGAGTCAGTCGCTCATAAGTGCAAATGCATATTGAAAATGAGTTTTCAGAAGCTCAGAAGGTTCTTTTTTTTGAGGAGGGGGAATTGATGCAACAACGGATATAAGAAGTAAACCCATATTTCAATTATTGCGCAAAACACATTTGTTGATGGTAAACTGGCAAATCTAACATCTCATCATCTAATCTACAAGCAAATGTTAGCAAAAAGTCCAGGCTCAATCACAAAACGGCACATTGACAGCACTGCCTCCTAAAGGCGGGCCGGAAACAAGGAGCATTATGGGTAGGGAGGAAGTAGAAAGAACATGGTTAGGGATGGATGCTTTTTGGGAAGTGTTTTGTAAGTGACAAGTTTTTGCAAATAAAGAGTAATCTGATGAAAACCGACGGAATGTTAATGATTGACCTATAAATCCCGAACCATTCTACAACTACTCCATCTTCTTTTACTAGTCATCTATCAAAGTACCACAAAAATGAAGCTTCAATGTCTGCTACGAAGCTGACTCATCAATCTGCGATCCTAGAAAAGATGTGGAGGCCTTGCCCGATCAACAAACACACAGCTCTGTACAATCCCATGATGCAATAGTGATAGACGATCCTAATGACCGAAGTACATCAGCTACAGATAACCAAACTTATCATGATAATCAAGAGCAATTAATGGATAACTTGGCAAGATTTTTCTTAACGTTGGAGAAAAAAAATCATGTACCGGAAAGTACATCGCAAATTATCTACAACCATTTCAGCACTCTAACAACCTGACATCAGATCAGCTGATGACGTCTTTAACTGAAATGCTTTCAGAATATGTGCCAGTTAGTGCATTGCGATCTATAATAGACAGCGTCTTTAAAAAAGTGTTGCAGCCATATAGTGTCGATGGCCCACTTCGAAGCATATACTGTAGAGGACAATATTATAGGAATAGATTTAAATTTGTGGAGCCTGTAGCCGTTCGTTTAGGTTTTAACGAATGTAACCAAGAATGCTTTATGCATTACGTTTCTCTGGAAAATTCACTACAAGCTCTCTTAGAAGATTTTACAGTGTATGAACAATACCAGAGGAACATAAATGTTAATCAGAACAACTCAAATGACTCCTACCAAGACTTTAAAGACGGACTATATATGAAAAGTCATCCATTATTTTCGAAGGATAAATCTTTACTGCAAATAGTTCTTTATCAGGATGAATTCGTCGTTGCAAATCCCTTGGGATCAAGTCGTAAAGACCTAAAAATGTTTGGAGTTTATTTTACTTTGGGTAATATCCACACTTGGAATAGATCTAAAGTTGATCCATTTCAGCTCGTACTACTATGCAAGTCTACTAACCTCAAGTATTTTGGACCACGAAAGAATTCTAAGATGTTCTCTGCTCCTCCTCCAACTCCACACCAGGACCGGATGGGATCACCTATGGTTTACTCAAACGTTCACCCCGGGTCATGATCGACATGATATGTACCTTATACTCCTCCACCCTCAGCGTAGCGTACGTACCGGCTATATTTAAAGTAGCACACGTTGCCATGATACCAAAACCGGGGAAAAAACACTCCATTGCCACTCACCACCACCAATCATACTCACAAAAATTCTGGTAAAGATCCTAGTAATCCGACTTCACCCCCACATAAATGAAAATAACTAAGTCCCCTTCTCCCAAGCTGGTTTCCGACCTAAATTAAGTACAACCGACCTCATTCATTCTACGAGTAATAACCACCCTCGAGCAAAACTTGAACGAACAGAGAACCATGCTTGTGGCAATGATGGACATCCAAAGACTACTTGTTGATTGAAGATAATAGTGGGGACTTCGATACTACTAGGGAAACGCCAAAGTCGTTGTTAAACGAGTGAGTGAGCCCTGTGTTGAGTACCCGATTACATTACTTTTCTTCCCCCTACCTTAGGCCTTCCTAGCCTATCATAGGCTAGAGAGGCGCATTATGACCTTACAGTTGACGCGCCCGTCCCCGTATGCCAACTAAACTTTAAAAAACTATTATTTATACGAATATAATTATCAAACTTAAATGCAAATGTTCCCGGGTACTCACCACATGACTCGGTCACTCGTCTAACTACGACTTTGGCATTTCCCTAGTCAAGTTGGCTAAGGCGCCCTTGTAGCCGAAATGTGAAAGAAGTGGGTTCAATCCCCTGGTCGGGAAAGATTTTGTAATTTCTAGATTGTATTTAAAAAATAATTAAACATGTTTTGAAATGCATATAACGCAGTGTAGTCCATCATCTGTGGCAATAGGGCCTACTATAGTAAACATAGCCAGTACGAAATACGTGAAAATATTGCAAGGTTTACTCAATCTACGAGCGGAATTTGGGGGTACCTTGACGTGCAACATTCGACAGACCTTGCATGGGCACGGCATTTCACGGCCAGGCGAATAACAAACAAAAATATCTTTTCAAAATCTAAAACATTGTCGTTAAAATAATTTCTAAACATTGGAAGTCTATTTTTCAGTTTATTATTTCTTGTAGGTTTAAATCGCAATGAATCTTGCTGATTTTGTTAGCAGTTCTCAATAAACTCGTACCGGATGTCCGTTTAAAATTTCAGCGCAATCTGTTCAGCGATTCGGCTGATTTTCAACGTACACACACACACACACGCACGCAGAAAAACCATAAGGGCCGTTTGAGTCGAATGGAGATCACATACGTTTGCTACGCTCACTCGTTCAATTAGTAGGCGTACCCTTGTTGATTGGCGTTTTCATGAAAACTTCGTTTCCAGAGGTTAATTCTAATGCAAATGCAAATGTTGATATCAATCTTGCTACCGCGAACAGTATTTGTAATATTATGGATATTAGAGAACTGCGAGCGCAATGTTGAAGTTGAATTTAAAGTGTCCACCCAACCTTCCGATCGAGTACTCTTCGAAATTATTGCCAATGGCAAGTTTGATACTGCTGATCATAATATGACCCTCAAATGGCGTGAAAAAGAAAGAGAAGAGCGGAAACGGGAGTGTACCGATACAATATGGAACCGTACTTACTTACACGCCTAGTAGGCAAACGTAGCAGAACTCCATTCGAGAGTGTCGGAGGCAAGCGATCTAAAGAGAACCTAGAGTTGTACACTCCGATGTAAGTGGACCCATGTCGGAACACTCTTGGGGAAAATCTCGATATCTAGTGACGTTCACAGACGACTTCACAAGAAAGACTTTTGGTTATATAATGAAATCAAAGAACAAAGTGAAGGCAAAGTTTAAAGAATTTAAACATTAGTTGAAAACCAATGTGATAAAAGGATCAAGACCTTGAGAACAGATAAGGTACCGAGTATACCAACAAAAGTTTTCAGGAACTTCTCAAAGAAAGTGGCATTAGACATCAAACGACTGTGCCGTATACACCCGAACAAAATGGTGTGTCGGAGAGACTCAATCGTACACTAGTTGAAAAGGCTAGATGCATGCTTCAGGACTCGGGACTCGGTAAAAGGTATTAGGCGGAAGCCATCAGTACTGCGATATATGATGTACTATGTTATGTTGTACTCTCCTTAAACTTTCTTCATGTAATTTCTTCTATGGAAGAAACTCACATAAACGATATAACAGTCGGATTGCTTTCTATCATGATGATTGAAACGGGCTTTGTGCCTGAAAATTTAGATGGTATAGTAAACGAATGTAACTTGAAGCGTATTGGGTCTAACGTCAAGGAGCTAATGAAGTACAGCAAAATGCCACCCTTTTGGGCGGACTTTTTTAATTTCTAAATTGTAGTAGGCCTACCCTAAATAAAACAATAAAAATAATACCAAACTATAGGCTTAGGCACAACATTAAGGTGAAATATCCCCAATATCCCCCAATTTTTTTTTCATGTCTAGAAGTCATTAGTAATGATATATAATTAGTACTTTAAGAAACGGGTAGCTAAAAAGGCTTTAATTATCAATACGAAGTCAGCGCTCCATATATTAATTTTCCTAACACTTCAATTTTGTCGCTGGGTTTGACTTTGATTGTTTCTGATTTGAAATTCCCGGACTATTTTATTTCCCTCTGTTAGGGGAATATTTCACAAGTTGGCAATTCGTTGTTTGTGTTGGCTATCCTGGTATATATTTACTTACAGCTGTCAGTGTCAAATGTTTAGCAGGCCGTGAAGTTTGGAATATTGTTTTGATTTGGATGTGTCAATCTTTCTAGAGTTTTTTGAATGTGAAATAAATATGCCTAGGTCGAATAAGATATTTAAGAAAGTGAAATCTAGAGGTAATCAGTTCATTTCTGTGTCTAAAAGAAGTGACGAAACTGTATTGCTCTGCGAAAATGAAGCCAGCCCTAGTCCTAGCCTAGACGAACATAACCTAACTCTTGAACTCTCTACACCAGTTGTTTCAACAACACCCTCTTCATCCAGGAGGAAAATATTTTCTTCTGGTGGTTCTTCAAATGCATCTAATGCCAGTCCAAGTTTGCAAGAAGAGGTTAGGCCTAGGCCTGTTCCTACTGGGTATCAACTAATTGAGATGGACATTTTGAGCAATGCTATCTGTCAGTTTGTTAGTTGCAAGGTATGTGGAGCAAGTGATAGTGTAAAATTAGTTGAGCAAGTGCAAGTAAGAAAAGGGCTATGTAGTAGCCTTGTTTTACACTGCGAACATTGTGAGGAAACTTTCAAATTTAAAAACTCTAAAATTACCGAACAGGGTGCAGAAGTTAACATTCGATTTGTTTATGGGCTACGGACAATAGGTCGAGGGCAAAAACCAGCAAAAATGCTTTGTTCCATAATGGGTCTACCAAATCCACCCAGTAAATTTGGCCCCACAAATAAATTTATAGGCAAGGCTATTGCAAGTGTGGCAGACTTGTCGATGAAAGCTGCTGTCAGTGAAGCCATTCGTGAAAATGAAGAGAGTGAAAATCCAAAAGACCTCGTTATTGCCGGTGACGGCACCTGGCAGAAGCGGGGGCATACTTCGCACAACGGAGTTGTGGCGCTAACTAGTGTAGACACTGGGAAGGTAATAGATGTACAGTGTCTAACAAACTATTGCCAGGGTTGCACTTTAAACCCTAAAACTGGGGAAAAGAAGGAGGCACATGACAGTGTATGTGTGAAAAACTATGAGGGCAGTAGTGGTGGAATGGAGGCTGCTGGTATTGTACAAATGTTCCATCGTTCCCTAGAAACACGTGATGTTCGCTACATCAAGTTTCTGGGGGATGGTGATAGCAAAGCTCATAAAAGTGTATGTGATTCAGTTCCTTATGGCCAAAATATTCAAATAGAAAAACTTGAATGTGTTGGGCACGTTCAAAAAAGAATGGGTTCTCGGCTGCGGCGACTAAAAAAGGAATATAAGGGGATAAAGCTATCCGATAATAAATTATTATCGGACATGGTAGGCTTATGACAAAGAGATTGACAGCATCCAAAATTATTATGGTCAAGCTATAAGAAACAAACACAAGTGAGCTAAGTTGCATGAAAAAAGCTATATGGGCTATCTACTTCCACAAGGCATCCACTGTTTGGAGAGCCACAACATGAACTCTGCCCTGCAGGACTTGATTCATGGTGCCAATACAACAAGGGCATACTGTCTGGTAAAACATACTCACACAAACATTCCCTCCCACAGGCAGTACTCCTTTGTATAAAACCCATATTTAGAGATCTTACTAATGATAATCTTCTAAAAAAGTGCTTGCATGGCAAAACACAAAATTGCAATGAAAGCTTCAATAACACAGTATGGTTGCGCTGTCCAAAGACAGTCTATGTTGGCTTTGAAGTTCTGGAGCTAGGCACATATTTGCTGTTATATCATTCAATGATGGACATGTGGGTAAAATCAAAGTTTTGGAGGAACTTGTATGCACGCCTAGTAACAACACACTGCAACAGCTACAGGAAATAGACCACGAGCGAGTGCGCAAAGCTGACGCAGCAACCACAGCCATCTGTAAACAAGCGAGGAAGAAGAAGAGAGGCAAAAAGAGGAAGAAAGATGATGAAGATGGTACAGGAGAACCAGATTATGGTCCAGGAATAGCCTAAGACCGTTTGCAGACCATTCCAGCTTATTAATTGCATTGTTCAGTAAGGTACGTTGAACTAGACCTAGCTTATTTTATATTGTATTTTTTGTGGGTCCTTACAAAAGGCCTAGGCAATAGGCCTATATATATATACCCCTTGGTACTGAAAACAAATACTATGCCTAGGTCTGTACATCCTATGACATAATTAATTAGGCCTAAACAAAAATAAAGCTAATTTTATTTTTTTTTTATTTTTTTAACATGATGCATGGAATTAAAAATTGGTGTACCTCATAGTAAACTAGGTCTAATATATAAAATTAATTTTTCACAGAAAATTTTCTTTGTCGCTAGTATTCGTTTTCAGAAAATTTTCTTTGCTTAATGTGTAGATAGACAGATACCTTGAAAATTGTACCGTCTATTGTTAAATTTTGTTAACACGCATTGAAATTTTGATTGCGACTTATCTCCGTTAGTACTTTTTGTAAACTTATGTACCTGTTTTGAAGAAACCAATAGAGCTAGAGGGCTAATTTTTTTTGTGTATACTTATTATGTACTGATACAGTTATACAAGCATATTTATTCACCTATCTTTAAAAATAAATTTTATTTACACTTATTAATGGTTAAATGTGTGGGAAAAATTTAAATTAAAGTGTATGTTGGGGAAAAAATTTACAATAAATAAGTATTGAACTTAAAAATTTGAAAGTGCTTGTATCTGTACAATATGTACCTCAGAATATGTGTAAGAAATTTCAGAGTGATTCCTTGAATAGTTTCTAAGAAAAAGGTACATGAGTTAACGAAATTTAACACATAGAGCATACGCACTACCATCTCACCACAAATATAGGCCTACCTGAGCACTATTTAAAGTTTCTATGATGAGGTCTTCAACATGCTTAACAATGTTGTTAGTTGCTTTTTGACTCAGATTTGAAGATTCTTTTAATTTAAGTTGAAACTTTACATTGCTCCACTCATTTCTTTCATGTGGACTTAGTTCAGCACCTAAATGAAGAACAGTAAAATAGTCAAGAATTATTTTTCTTATTGAAATAAATTTTCTTGGTGTGAAGAAGAAAAATAAGAAGAAAAATTGAAAAACAGAAAAACACATGAACAGTGCGGTCCACCTACTGAAACTCCCGGTACTACGTCCGTCGCCCACCCACACATGGAAGGAGAGCGACGGTAACGCGGCCCAGGTCCAGATAAACAGACGCGTGAAATGAGTATCAGTTAATGTAAATTGATACATAACAGTGTTATTTTAGTTCATCAATGATAATATATATTACCTTGATTGATTGATTGATTGATTGTTTGATTGATGATGGACTTAGGTTTGCACGAGGTGACACTGTTTATTGCGACTGCAAAAGGGGAACCGAAAGGACAGATCCTTGAGGAACTCCCGTTTGCAGTTCATATGGGTCTGATAAAATGTTATTTATCTGTACTTTAAATGTTCTATCATGAAGAAAGTTCTGTATGAACCTGGGCAAGTGACCTTAAAAATCCCACTCATGAGGTTGTTGTAATATGGCATAGCGCCACTTATTATGTGGTATGGGGCATGCTCTAATTCTCACTACCATCAATTGTTTGACTGGTATATATTGTTTTGTGTAATGTGTATTATGTCATGACAATTGAAAATAAATAATAATAATAATAATAAATAATAATAATGCTTTCTCTGTCACAGAAAACACCTATTACGTGCTGTTTAGACACAAAACCTTCTTGAATGAAGGTTTCCAAACGCACGAGGTGGTCGATTGAACTCCGTCGCTGTCGAAATCCACACTGAACATTAGTAAGCAAGCCACGAGATGCCAATAGCCACATCAGGCGCTTATTGACCATCTTCTCAAACAATTTGCAGAAGCAACTAGTTAGAGAAATGGGTCGATAAGAGCCGGGTAAGGTTTTGTCTTTATGACGCGGGGGGACAAAGGGTGGACAGGCCTGTGCTGGTCAGAACCAGCCACAAGCGTATGGGGAGGGCGAAGGTTCCCCCACGTCGTGGTCGTCTCCGTCTGTGTCATCATCCGACCGTGTTGTCATTGTCGTCGCCGTCGGGGAGGTAATCAAAGGGAAGGGGATCACAAATAACTGAGTAGCGAAAAAACCTTTCAGTCTCGACAGAACAGACATTCTCTTAAAGATAACAACGTCTTACTGAACATATTCAGCAGAAACAGAAGCCAAAGCCATGTGCTGTGTAAAGCCGAACAAAAGCGGCCCTAAGAGCGGAAAAAAGCACAGCACAGAAACCGCGTCAAGTCTCTAATCTCACATTGAACAGAATCTAACACTTCCTGTACATCAACTATTCAGGCTGCACGGACGCAACAGACGGAGCACAACATTGAAATGACGAAGCAGGAGAGAATAAAGAGAGAACTTAACCTTCCAGTCTGGACTGAACAGACAACTTTCTAAAGATGACGATGATGAAGACATTAAACAGAATGATGAATGAGATCGTGGACACAGCAAAGACTTGAACAAGCAACACATACAGCAGCAACAGTAGCTAACTCTGTGTACTGTGGTGGCCCAATGATACCAAAGCGAAGATCGCGGACAAAACACGTCCACCTAGGACAAGAACAACAGACCCGACTGCCAGGCGAGGCTCTCTGCTGTGCCTTGTGCGGCACAGTCAAAAGGTGCGAGGAGGCGAGGTCATATCGAAGCTGCACGCAAGGTGCATTAACTTTTTCCAAATCGTGTCGATGACAGTGGCACATGTGCTTTTAGGAGTGTAATTGCTTGGTTGTGAGTAATATATGAAGATATGTTGTGAGGCTCATCGTGAGGACACAATAATGTCGCAAATATCACATTTTCTGGGATTTTTCTTTCTATGGACCAACTGTAACAACATATATTTCACTTCAAAAGCAATACTTGCAAAAAGATACAATGGCCATGGAATCAATCACCAGTTGGCATTGCCTCGTATGCATTGCTGTATAAATATGTTCATAAGTCAGCCATTTTTTTTAGACGCAACTTTAAGTCCGTAAATATTTGAGAATAAGGAAGTTAAAGGCACTATATCAAATGTTTCACAGTTATTTAACATACTGGTAGGTCCGTAAGGCCCATAATGTACTGACGACAAGTAAATATATACTTGAATATGAAATGAGAGTTTGTGGTCACGTGGCGGGTTTACGAAGGGCAACTGTGGCGCCTTACACACTGAAACTCCCATCTACAACAATGTAATGAGAATTCGGTTAAACCTATACAGCCCTTACAGAAAAAAACTACTCAGTCCGTGTAGTTTTACTACTGATTTTGGATTGGATATATTGCTTTACGTCTCATATTTATGCAACTTGGCTAATCGAGACGAAGGGAGGGACGTAAGGGATGACGCGGGGGGACAAGAGGTGGACAGGCCTGTGCTGGTCCAGAACCAGCCACAAGCGTATGTGGAGGCAGAGGTTCCCCTACGTCGTGGTCGTCTCCGTCGTAAAAGTAGGGGGTCGTACCTTCAGTAAAAGGGAGGGCACACACTACACAGCATGTTATTCTGTTGTGCGTCGTAACAAGACAATTCCTGAGAAGCAGGATAGAATAAAAAGCAAACGGAACCTTCCAGTCTGGACAGACAGAGCAAACCTCCTTGAATTTACAAAAACTTTAACACAGAACAATGTGAGGAACACGCCAAGACTTGCTGAAACAACAAGACTCAGCAGTAAGACGAGCTATCTCACACTGAACCAAACATAAACCCACGGCTGTATGGACGAACAAACGGGGCGCAATACGAATTACAAGCCTTGATTGACGAGCAATGCAGAAAGAGTAACAAAAATTCAGTCTGGACAGAACAGACATCCTCGCAAAGGTAACAACACATAAACACCAAACACATTCAGTATAAACCAGAAGCCGACTCCTTATACTGGAGGAGACCGAACAAGAACAACAACGAAGAGCGGAGACAAAACACATCCGCCTCACACAAGAACACTGACCGACTGCAGACTGCCGTTCGCTGTTGTACTGTAGCCTGTGTGGTGCAGTCCAAAGGTGCGGGGGCGACGAGGTCATATCGATGTTGCCACGTCTAAGAGTATTGAATTATTTTAATCGTAGATGGCACTTTTTGACATCTCAAAGGTGCATACAAATTGGTTTGCGAGCTATATTTAAAATTGTATCTGAGGTTCATCGCGACGATACTATGTTTTTCCGCAGATAATTACAATATTGTGGAATATCTACTGTCATTACAGACCCAGTACAACACGGCGCATTTCCACCTCACTCATCGCAGGTAGATAGTAGATGTGCACACTAGAATTTTTTTTGACCCACTGAGTTCATGCGAGTGACTAGCAGAGTGATAATTCAAGAAATAAGAATTTTCCTCCTCATTTCTTCTATATCAAAACAAACAAAACTAACAACTGGGAACAATTTGGGAACAACTGCTCGCTCACAATTTTTGCTCCATTGAACGAACAGAAGTTCTAAAAATGATGAAGCTAATGTTAATGTTAAGCCTGTGTCTTTTAACATTATTTCAATAATTGATATACAAAGATAGCTCATGTTTTAACACGTTAGTCTTCTGGCCAGAAAGGAATAATTTTCCTGTACATGCCATGGCCACCTGTTTCCTAAGGTTCCTGAGGTGGTCTAGATTATACAGAAATTGTCACCAGAGAAGACAAGATGCTGAGCTGTGCAGATTCCTTACTCTCTCCTTCACTACCACAGGGGTAAAATGACAATTCGTTCTAAGTGTGTCTCGCCATCTGGCTTAATAACGCTCGTCAGTAGGGCATTTGGGGACGAGCCAATGACAATGCTAATTTTTAATCCATGGGACTTAACTCCAAGCTTACACCGTACCATGAAGCTGACATGTTCGAGCATGAAGTTTGTAATAGAGCGACCCCAACACAACAAAGAAACAACAGCACAGAACCAGCACCACTATAGTGTGTCAAGCCTCTAATCTCGCACTGAACAGAAGCTGAGCAGACTAAACGGCATCGACCGTGTGGACAGAATATACGGAGAACAACACTGAGATCACAAACCTTTACTGATTAGCAACAAAATCCTTTCAGTCTGGAACAGAACAGACATTCTCTTAAAGATAACAGACGTCTAACTGAAACCACATAAGAAGAACAGAAGCACGCTATTTGCTGTGGAGTCCCATAAGAGCGAACTAAGAGCAAAAAAAAGAAGCACTGCACATAAACAGAGTCAAGGCTCTTATCTCACATTGAACAGACAGAACCTAGCACTTTCTGAACATCAACTCCTCAGGCTGCACGGACCGAACAGACGGAGTACTTCTCTTAGGAGCGGGAAAAAAATAAAGTGGGAATCTAGCCTTCGCAGTCTGGACTGGAACATGACAAACCGTCCTGAAGTTAACAAACATTAAACAGAAATGATGAATGATGTAAGGAGACACAGCAAAGACTTGAACAAACAACACATACAGCAGCCACAGAAGCTAACTCCATGTACTGTGGAGGCCCAACGAGACCAGAGCGTAGAAAGCGGACAAAACACGTCCGCCTGGGACAAGAACAACAGACCGACTGCAAGGCTTTCTGCTGTGCTGTGTGTCAAAATGGTAAAAAAAAAAAATAACTACGCATTTTCAGATAGATCTAGGAATATGATCAATATAGAACATATGATATGATAGGGGTATACAGATATCCTTCATTATCAAGTACAGTCCACGAAACATGGTGAGAGCTTCGAAATACTCGATTTTAAATCCTCTTGTATTGCTACGTGTTTCACAAGTTGTTCACTTGTCAGGTAGCTACAGGAATACCCGAAGTGTATGAAGAAACATTTTACTTTTACCCTATTCTAGGAGATAAAGTTATTATCTTTATGGTCATCCTGAATAATATAAGGGCAGCATGTCAATCATTCCTAGCATGGGTTTTTTAAAGTTATTTTAAGTTATTTAAATTTAAATTTTATTTAAAGACAACAACCCCAGAACGCGCAAAATTAAAGAAGCAGCAGCAATGCTCTGTGCATTCGACAGTATCAGCCAACCAAGTTCTAGAACTACACACAATCTGGAGACCTCTGGTGGTAGATACGTATCAGAGCTTGCTTACTACTAGCCATCCCACCCCCAAGCCTAACCAAAACACTTTGACCTCAGTGTTCCTGGCGTGGGCCCGGACGAAAGATGAGGGACCCTCGTCGAAAATCGCCGAGAACGGGGAAAAACAGTGAATTTGTAATTGGTTTTAAAAAACACTCACTAAACATACATTAAAAATCAATAATACTCAACAAAAAATAATTAATATTCTTCCACAAAATACAAATACTACATTTAGAATTTATGACTTATTTATTTAAACCGAACAAACATGTTCTTTGATTGTGTAAATTGAAAGTAAGCGACGATTGGTTGAATCATTTCAAAAAAAAATTATTGAATAGTTTGTATCGTATCTGTGATGATATCATTGGATGCACTTGAAAGTGGTTGTAGGCGCAATAACCAAATAACAATCCCTCTGAACTGAATGCTGAAGTCGTTGGCGCGAACAAGAAACATATTTAGTTCAGGTTTGTGGCGCCACTTTTGTTGAAATATTTCAAACTCGATCACTATTGTCCACTCACAATGCCAATATTGTAGTACATCGTTCAAGATTCACAAGTATTTTCTATGAGATGCATTCCTCCCCACTCCACCCTAACTTGGGTTATTGCTTTACTTCATTCCGGGTAGTGCTACGATAATATTATCTTATCAGTTCTCTCACATCAGTATTACGTCGTCTTCCAAATTAATGTCCACAATTATTCATTTCGTCGCATATAAATATCGGACGCATTGAATAGTTAAACTGATATATTTCATAATGAATGAACGACAATCACAACAAAGCTGAATGAAACTTCACAGAACCACGATTCGAGAAACAACCCCAACAACACGCTTCACAAAGACACACTCAAGCTGGCTGGGTAGGTCCTGTTTTATTCCGTAGCGCGCTCGTTGTCGGCGGCCAGGTAGTGTGTTTGTATGATCTTGTTAAACAAAGTGCGATTTTTCTCATCCCGTGGACCGCACCTTAATGTCCCCCGTAAATGGATGTTTCCACTGTAGGTCCATGTCATCAACTGATCTTGTATTGTAGTACAGTACAAGATATTCTTCTTCAACCTTCTTTCCATCAACTCCCCCACATATATTATTTTGTGTTCAAATTCCGTTTTCATTGCCCCCTCATCTTCATTTTTTTCCCACACCATCTATTCATGGTTGTCCTCCAGTGAGATCTTTTCCCTTTTTTCTGATTTTATTTACCTCCTCCTTCGTGATGGGTGTTTCAATTTTTCCTCCCCCCCTGTTCTTTCTTTATCTTTTTTTTTTTCTGTTTCCTCCCCCACCTAGACATTCTTTGGCATAATCTAACAATGTTCCATTACAGATGGCCTACGCTTACTCTATTCTCTAGCTCGAGAAAGTGTCTTCTAGTTTCTTGACAAAGTTTAACCCTTTTTGTATTGCAATGGTGTTTTTACAGTTCTTTTTTCGGGTATTTTTGATTGATTGATTGGATTGATTGATTTGCTTTTTAACGTCTCATATTTATGCACTTGGCCGAATCGAGACGAAGGGGGACGTAAGGATGACGCGGGGGCCAAAGGGGGTGGACAGAGGCCTGTGGTGTCAGAACCAGCCACAAGCATATGTATTTTTGTTTTTCCCGATTTTGTACTATTACTTCTTTGGAGGAGTCATATATACAGCATCATTTTTGTCTATACATCTGTAGGCCTAGCCAAACACAACCCTATGTTTTACACTTGAAAGTTGGCGTATTGAGGATTACTAACATTCTATTCAGTAGGTTTATTTACCTTAATCTCGTAGGCCCATAAGGAACTTTTGAGTCCAGATATTACAGTGTCCTAAGAATCCTACAGACCTGGTTGATTGATTGGATTATTGCTTAACGTCTCATATTTGCAACTTGGCTAATCGAGACGAAGGAGGGACTGAAGGGATGACGCGGGGGGGACAAGCTGTGCCTGGTCAGAACCAGCCACAAGCGGTTGGGGAGGGCAGGGTTTCCCCCACGTCGTGGTCGTCTCCGTCTGTGTACATCATCCCGTCCGTGTTGTCATTGTCGTCGCCTCGGGAAGTAGTCAAAGGGAAGGGGTTTCCCTGACGACGACCCGGACTCGCCATTAGTTTCAGGGAGTGGAAACTCCCGATTCACGGGCCGAACCGCGAGAAGGTGTCGAGTTGGAATTTGGAAGGCCCGGGTTTTATGCATTTGCATGTTTGGTATATTTTTACAGCTGCATAATGATCAAGATAATTCCGATACGATGTCGATATAAAGAACTAAAAACATTTTCATATCGGGCATATATATCGAGCATCCAAAATTTAAAAAATATAAAATCATACTTTTATATATTCGCCGGCCTACCATTGCCATATCTGCTACTTAAAAAATAAACTGTGAAAGGCTGCGCTCTCCAGTTGTCAGCCATAACGGAATGATAATTTTATTCGTTAAAACGACTGTTTCGTTGTATTTACTATTATTTAACACTACGAAACATGTAATTCTGGCTGACCACAGCAAATTTTTGGTGATACGAACGATATGGAAAGGCTTATTGACCGCGGAACGAAATAGAATATTGATCTCTTTTTCCGTAGTAATGTCATTGATGTTTGACTGTGTATAGACCCTAATAAGTTGTCCTATGTCTATGTAAATGTAAATACTGAAGTTTGACTAATGGGCCTACTTTGCTACTATACGATTACCACCGTTACTTATTTTTATTTCATTAGCTTATTGCATAACGAACTCCGATTATAGCGCTAAGCAACGTAATTAGTCGGCCTCCGGTACTAACATCTACTTTTCTTTTATTTGCCAACAGTCTACATACCTAGTTCAGCACAATTCTATTTTACATAGTCCCTCATATGACCTTTTATTGCATAAATATTAATAATAAAATGATATCAATGTCTAGCTTTAAGTGTAGATAAATGTATAGGTTTATCTGTCACTCCATCTAAAATACCCACCCAACTGTAGCCATTTAATTTCCATGCCATACAGGAATGCGATGACAACGGAGAATCTTCACTTCTCAGCTGGCTCCGGGATCGAATTTGACCGCAAACAATGTGTGAGTACGAGAAACAGCTGTAAACCTGGAAGAGTATGGGCGACTCACTGTTCAACAATAAAACCTAGCCGACTGTATTGTGGGGGCTAAATGTCCTCCCAACAAAGAGTGTGACAGGCAACGTCGTCTGGCAGTTTAAGGGCTCGATTTTCGAAATCGCTGACGTCCTTCAAAATTGAATGTAATGTTTTTGCGAGGTAAGTAATTACGTCATCACCATCATCAGAAACTCCACATTTAGCATCGTAGAATATAATAGTGAAACTGTCAAGAAAGTTTAAAACGACACCATCATCCAACTATCACAGTTTTGACAATGTAGGCTTACATTAAGATGAGTTGGTTGAACCCAAATGTGAGGCGGATTAAATATTATTGTGATCCATCAATATAAAGTCCAATATATTATTTGATTAATAAATAGTAGTATTGATGTTAATCTCAAAAATCAATTTGATATTTATAGATATGTAGGCGGCCGACTTGAAAGTAATGGTTGTTGCAGCCTATAGATGCTACAAAGTGTAATTTTCAAACTGAAACTAGGCTTTTTTTGCCGCCGGCGTTATGAATGAAAAATTACGTGCATTTTCACGTTATTTTGGGGGGGTTAAAAAAAAAAAAGTTTGAGGCTAAGGAACACAATTACTGACTTTTGCAAATAGGCAACGCCGACCAAACGCCGTTACTTTGAAATGCCAATCGAGACGACAATCGCGCCGACAAGGGTCTAAAAGTGTCACTGTTGTAACAGGTGGCTCTGAAATACACGGGTGACTGTAGTTTTAGCCTGTCCCATCTGATGGTTTAAACTAATGTATCCGGCCGACTAAATTTTTGAAGAAAAAAAAAACGCTAGACGATTCCTTAAGAAAATTCCCCATTCGAAAATGAATTGTCAGGGCACAGTGCGACGTGATGGATGGACGAACATTGTTCTTAGACTGCGTGAAGGTTTGTGGGGAGCGGAGACCTGGTTGCAGCTACTAAACCAACGTTCCCTGCTCGTTTTGGACAGGTTTATGTTGGCCATAAAAAAAAAAAAGACATAGAAGTAAAACGGCGCATCCACAGTCCGAAACTCGGACCTAGTGATAATACCGGGAGGAATGACGACCTATGTGCAGCCCACGACGTCTGCATACAATACACCGTTCAAGGAGGACGATCCTAAAACAGTTGAGTTATGCGAATGGATGTCGGAAGCGAGCCACCTCATGACGCCCACCGGTCGAGTTGCTTTGTCAGAGGATCCAAATGGCATGTGGGACCGCATTCCCAGGCGAGCTTGTGCGGAAGAATTTTCGAATAATACCTTATCGTTCTAAATTGAACGATATAGCCAAACAGAGCATCTAACATTAGTAATAATATAGTTTTCTTCTCGTGATTCTTAGAGCACTGACAAAAATACATCTACCGCCAGCATCATTGCCACATAGAGCGACATAATTGCGCACCACAGACTAGGTCAGTAACTACCAATAACAAATATAAATTAGAGGTAACAACTTTAAACTCAGGAGATAGCCAAACAATAACTATAATTAAACTAAGACAATTCTTTGTGACGTGTTTTGTGGCATGCAGTGGGAAATATCACTAAAAAACGACTGTTCTGGGATGAGAAACAGACCTACCGCATAAAATCACAAAGAATAAACAACCTTTGGTGCTGTATCAAATTGTCGCACTCTCGGCCCTGGATGACCCCTGTATCGACAGACCATTAGTGACCTTGTTAGGGTCGTCACAAGATATCTGGAATGTAAATGTACTGGCAATTTTAAGGAAATAAAGGACCAGGTAAGCTCCAACGGGAGCTACTAAAAAACTTATTCAAAAGTAAGAGGAGCTTTCTCGAGAGACAGAAAGAAAGACGAGATAATGAATAACATAACATTACGTTTAAATATATGGATCACACTCAGGTAGGACTAGAAAACAATACTAATACTCAAGGTTTGTTTCGGGTCTGAAAATAGCCAATAATCTAACCAAAGACCACGCTAAAACTAGTGAATTTGTGCTGGAAAACCGAACGTCTCGTGGGGTATCGGGGAGGGGTCACGTGCGTCAGTTGAGAGTATGTAGAAAAGAATTCGAGGGAAGAGATGTAACAGCAAATTCTATACCAAACAATTAAAAAATAACGATCCTGTGCAATCAGAGATAATGTCGAAGACAATATAAAATATAAAACAGGTGAATGTTAGTGGTAGGTGACTCAATGAAAGAAGTGCAAGCAGTTTTCTCTCAAATAGAGGTTGTGAGGTGGGTGTATACTCTGTATTCGCGTATCGGAGCTGAGCCGTTTTACACAGAAGAGTGAATGAAAGTGGACCGAAGTAATTGCTGTACATGTTAGTTAGTTATTAGGGTTTAAGGCACACGACACTAAGGTTTATTATTTCCCGTATTCTCTTTTAAGTGATGTGGCTATTTTTAAATTCTATATACATCTTTTTTGATTTCCGATATTTAAAACTTGGTTAGTGGTAACAATAGTAAATACGATAAAAGCTATTTGTTGTTTTAATTAAAACCCTACATAATGTGTGGTGATTATGTTAGAAAATCACTTCACTTTAAAAGTTCCAATGCGAACACTAAACTTGTACAACAGGCATCATTATAGATTTTGTTATAGTTTTGTTTTGAATAAAATAATCTTAACTATAATATATTTTTAAACGAGGGAGCGGGCGACTGAGTGTTCCTTCATTCAACTCGAACGGGTCTATTCTGTGATTCTGTCTGCTGTCTGTACTTCGAAAATCAGCCGAACCGCTGAACAGATTGGCCTGAAATTTTAAAACAGACATACGGTAATACGAGTTTATTGAGAACTGCTAACAAAATCAGCTAGATTCCATTGCGATTTAATCCATAATAAATAAAAATGTGATTTTTTTAAATATCGAAAGCTTTGGTTTAGTAGCAGCTAGCGGGAGTCAGTTACGTGGCTTGCATGGCTATTGGTAAGCATTTAGGCCTAACCGCACGGACGGTTAGGGTTCGATACCGTTGGGTAGAACTTTTTTATATTTTTAGACCACATATTATTTTTTTGTGGTGTTTAATGGAGCATAAAAATTATGTGATTTTGTTTTATATTGGAAATTAAGTTAATGTTTCACGCTAATACGTTTTGAACACGATTCCGAATTTTGATGTTCATTTAAACTAGGGAAACGCAAAGTCGTTGTTAATGAGTGAGTAAGGCCATGTTTTGAGTGACCCGGTATAATTCTCCATACTGAGCTAGATCCATCCTTATGTATGAAGGGGATGAAAGGGGATTTCCCGGTACTCAAGACACTTGTTCACTCACTCAGTTTAACACGACTTTGGCGTTTTCCCTATATTATTAAAACGAGGGAGTCGGGGGGGGGAGCGACAATGTGTGTGTCTCCTTACTGCGAACGGCTTCTCATCTGTGATTCTGTCGTCCTGTCTATACGTCGAAAATCATCCGAACCACTGAACAGATTTGGGCTGAAATTTTAACAGACATCCGTACCCGGTACGAGTTTACTGAGAAAAAATGATTAATTAATGTAGGAACCAACAACATCCAACGTAGGTCGGACCAGCACTGATGGCAGAGATGGGCGGTTTGATAGATCAAGGTCGTTGAAAAATATAACACGCAAAAGTGGCTCATCAACGTAATCGTCTACAGGACGACGTTTACGATAGTAACGGTTGAGTAACTAATGACAGTATTGGGGGAGTGGCTTTGGCAGGGAAAAGATGTTAACCTAATAACCAACGCACACGGATATCAGCACATGACTCCGCAAACGAGTTGCAATGTTTGCAAATGTGTGTGTGTGTGGATGCGTGCTCCAATCGCGTACATTTAGTTTTTAACAACACTCACCAACATGCATCCGTTTCATTTACATGAGTAGAGCCTGCCCAACGCGCAAGACCGGTAAAAGTACGCGCGTGGAGACACACGCACCCCCCGACCAACAAAACACCGCAACTCCTACCCACCAAACCCCACTCTACGCGGCAATAAATTCAGTCATTGTTGGCAAATGGTGCACGATGCCGAGTAACGCCGGTAAGTGTCTATATCCCACACTCTTTTAATCCCAATTGAAACTTTATACATCCCATTGGCGTGTTTTGAATTGAAGAATCTAGTATTCAGCGGCAAATGTTTGTTAACCATAAAAGGAATTAAACGGTGAACGTGCTCGTACATGCAACGTTGTATTTTTTATGCAATTGGTAGACTAACAGAACGTGTAGGATTTGCCCACCGTGTAAAAAAAAAAAATGTAATTTCAAAATATGAACGAGGGTTGGCTACCCTTTTTTCTTGTTTGTCGCACACCTTGCCCAACTTTAGACTAGGGAAACGCCCTCAGTCGTTGTTAAACGACGTGTGAACCAGTGTATAGTACCCGATATCATTCATTCCCCAGACTGGCTAGATTCAGCCTTGGGTGTATGGATGAAAAGGGTGTGTGTCCGGTACTCTACACTTGCTCACTTTGCTCGTTTGACACGACTTGGCGTTGCTCTTGTTATTTTGAATTTGGCATTCAATTGATCGTGTTTCAAAACGTAATTTGCGCGAAACCTTAACAAATTTCCAAGATAAACAAAATCCCACCAATCACCCACTGTGCAAACACCACTAGGGCGATGCCACTGCGATAAACATCCGGCCCCGGGTGGGGGGGGCTGCATTCACTCAGGGTCATCGAACAAAGCCCTACTCATACCACCCCGGTGAACCGATGGAGTCCCCCTTTCGACTCAGCACCGGGTTGTACAGACAAGATCCCTTCGACAACTACTTGGAAAAATATTCGCCCCATTTCGTCAACACGGAGCAGTTTAGGAAACGGCTGCTTGTGATCTGGTCTTTATGACAGAGAACTATGGCCGCATCTACGTGTTCATGACGATTGATCCGAGTCAAATGGAATTGGATGCTTGGCTTCATACTTATAAACCGTCATGGACCAGCGGCTGCCAACATGTCATGAGGAACTTGTTTTGCTATGGATCCTGTGTCCACATTGCGATTTATGGACAATAGAGATGGTTGGAATGGTTGGATGTATGGTGGGGTGGTGGGAGTGACTAGATTTTCAAGGTACATTGTGATGACATTGATGGTCGGCTAATTTCGGATAGATTCATAGATTATTAGATTATCCAGCCTTAACAAACAGTTCCCCAAAACGTTAAACCTAATGTAATTAAAAGAAACAACAAGGGAAGAAATTGGTGTTGTTTGTCAAGCAAAAATAAGTTCCATTAAAGTAAATCCGATGTGTATGGCAAAGATGATACACCCTTAAACATTTATGTGGGGACAAGCTATATAAACTACCAATCGTTCAATATTAATTCAAAGTCAGAATAGAAAACAAGAAACTTGCAGAACCAATGGCCTTCCCGTTGCCAGACACTACCCATGAACTTGTCATGTATTATTCTACTTAAACTGCACCTTAATGTGTTTCCACAAAACAAACCTTTAAAAAAAATCTGTTCAAACTCTGAAAACTTGGAATTGAAAGTGGGGGGGGGTGAAACCTAACAATACGCAATCTGAATCTCTTATAAAGGAAAGACACAAAAAAATGGAAAAAGCAAAATTGTGGCATTGTAATAAAACGGAAAAGTGGTAAGGGAACGCAAATAGAGCTGTAGTCCACCGAGGAACTATGTTACGTTCAGAGTGTTAGGTTCTGTTCAGTCTGGATAAGTGCCTGACACACTAAAGGTCTCGAAAGAGCCAAGAATCGTTGTTGCATGTTGATATGATTCAAGGCAACACAATACCGAAGTTTCCTTCTTGTATACACGTGCCCAATGCCATGAAGGAATGTCTTACTTACACTGTAGTTTGTCGCCACTAGATGCTGCTTCACGTGGCCATACGGATACTGTTTGTCGAGCAAGGCTTTACGACCCTAATACACTTATTATGCATTAAGTGTACTTGTGTCGTTCGTACATCAGGTGTGGGAGATCTGTTCGGCCTCGAACACGTAGTGTCCAACGTACATGGGCTATACACCTTGCATCAGGCGCCCAAAAGTATGGACCTCTGGGTCTGCTTGGCGCTTTCAAGTTTGAGAACTTTCTAGGACATATAAAGAAAACCTACATCTCACTCCCAGCCCCTAAATAGTTTATCAACAGGCACCCTGCCGGTTTATCCATACGCCTGTAGATCCCAATCGATCAAAAGTATCATGAAGAAATTTTGAATTGAATTTTGATTGATATTGCTTAAACGTCTCATATTTATGCAACTTGGCTACTCGAGACGAGGAAGGGACGTAAGGGGATGACGCGGGGGAGCAAGGGGGGGACGTAGGCCTGTGCTGGGTCAGACCAGCACAAGCCGTATGGGGAGTGCAGGGTTTCCGCCCGTCGTGATCGTCTGTGTCATCATTCGTCGTGTTGTGCATTGTCGTCGCCGTCGGGGAGGTAGTCTAAGAGAAGGGGAAAGTTCCCACGACGACCCAGAGCTCGCCATTAGTTTCAGGGACAAAAACATCCCCTAATTCACGGCCAATCCACGAGAAGGTTGCGAGTTGAATTTGATGGGGGGCCTATTTGAAATTAAAAACCGCCTCTCCACCAGGCCGCGTATACGGAGGAATAACAGGCTGGAACTATCAGGATCTATCATTAATTTCCAACTACACCATTAAAAAAATCAAACCCTAACAACTGCATCATGGCCAAAGAACCGTGAAGTAGTATCATCACCAACGATCATCCAGTTACAAGCGCTAGCGCAGCCATCCAAGTAGTTGGATATAAAATTAAAAACTAAGGGATTTGTATCAGTACCCGTGCCCTCACAACTAAACGTTTTACGTTGTTAGTTAGGCTGTCACAACATTTGCGTCAGTGGAGTACGTCGTACATCAAGTGGGAATGTAATTTTGTTGTGTGTGCGTTTTGTGTGGCAAATACCATCACACACAAACCAAACATAAACACAAACCAAAAGACAAAATGCGAGACTGAGGAAGATTCGACATACGGGGGTAATTATGGCCTTCCAAAAACATGCCAGGTGTGGCGCCGCCTGTTGCATTTTGCAAGGTTTTTTTGCGAAGCTGCCAAGGCATTTGTGATAGCGCGCATTCCAACGAGCCTTAAGTGCAAGCCCTTCTTGAGCTACGCAAAAAGAGTCCAAAAGAGCGCTCTACGTTGGATAGGGGAACTACCTACACAACAACGCAAGTTTTAACTCGCGGATCTGGGGTTATAATTCCTAAACGGTGCTCAAATGCAGCAAAGAAAAATCCTTCAACCACTTTTGCTTTACGCAAAATGTCTAGAATTCTTTAATTCTTTAACCAAAAAGTACCTGTATTTGATGTAAAAGTAGTCAAACAGAGTTGGAATGAAGTTTTGTTTTTTTTTTTTTTTTTTTTTGTTTTTTTTTGTTTTTTTTAAACGAAGGCGCAATGTGCTGCACTCTACCAATTGTTCCAGTGCCGCTTGTGACGAAACGTGACATAATTAAGCAAGCGGTGCAGACTGCGGGATCTGTACATCAAATACGGGCTCGCAATATAGCCAGCATGGTGCGCAAGATTCATCTGCATTCATAACACTCCCACGAAAATGCCGTGAGCTTCGAAATGCTGCTCTAGAGGATCTAACCAGATTACTATATAGACGAAATGACTTCATCTGGTACTTAAACGAATGGGTTGATTACAGAATGATGTATGTATGTAATTGATACACAATTTAAGGAAAATCAAAGGTAAATAGATACTTGAAATAGTAATATACATTCTGATTTCAGCTGCTTCCCATGGTGTATGCCCGTATGTCACACAAGACAGAGTGAGCATACGCTTAACTTTTCAGAAACATAAGAGGAATTGGCTCGACACCAAGTAAACAATGTTCACTGATGGACTTCAGCTTTTTTATAATCCGACTATGAGAGGGTGATATGAATTCGACAAGAACAACATACCGAATGGGAGTGGTCGCCACTTGCACTATAAAAATTAGATGGAGGTCCAAAAGGTGCGGGTCGGCGAGGTCATATCAATGTTCATGGTAGTGCATTTGAAAATTTCAAAACCAGATTGATATGACAGTTAGCAGCATGAATCCAAGATGGTTTTGAATGATAATCCTCTATAGTTAATTAAACCAGTTTTAAAATAAAATTTATAACACTAACCACAAAACACAGCACAAAACCCAGCAACACTAGTGTTTCAAGCCTCTAGTCTCGCACTGAACAGAAGCTAACCACCGACCAAACATAAACTGCACAACCTGTGCCCGACGGAATAGCACAGACAATAGTGAGTCACATTTTGCTTACTAGGTAGCAACAAACCTACTAGTCTGGACGGACGACATTCTCTTCAAGAAACAGACATTGAACGAACAACATTCAGCAGAAACAGAATCTAACGCATGTGATTTGGAGGCGCGAACAAGAGGCGGACTAAGAGCGAAAGCAACGCACATAAACCGTGTCAAGGCTTCTAATCTCACATTTGAGAACGTAGTAGCTCTTTCAGGATTCGTCAAGGGAAGGGGAAAGTTCTCGACGACGACCCAGTGGTCGCCATTAAGTTTTCAGGGAGTAAAAATCCACTTTTCCCGGCCACACCACGATAAGGTCTGCAGTTGAAATTAAATGTATAAACTGTTCACTGACAATGTTAGATAGGGAATTCATGTCTGCCAAATTCGAGTCTATGCTGTTATGGTAGAAAGCAATTAAAAATGCTTTCTAACTAATTCGACCATGCTGAATTCACAAACAATGTTGGCAAAACCAAAGAATGGCTTTCCTTCACCTCGCAAACTCAAATTTGGATATCAAGAAATTTTTTTTTAAATTTTGTTTTACTATCGTAGAAGTAATTAATATGCTGTTTTAACTAATTCGATCATGCTGAATTTTAAAAAACAATGTTGGCGAAACCAAAAATGGCTCCTTCACCTTCAAAACTTGGACTTCTTGGACCTTCGAGAAATCCTCTTTTGTTGTTTTACTACTATCTACAATTATTTTAAAAAAAAATGTTTTTATAAAATATTAAGTAAATCATAATGATCTCTCTCCTCTCATCAAGAATTTTGATCTAAACCCAGCCACCTGACATACCCTGACAGTCTCAGCTAAGAGTATAAAAAATACCTTGTCTTAGGTGTTGGTTCGAATTTTAACTTTGTTTGAAATATAGAATTATTCGCATTTTTGTGCATTATACCTGCATGAAGTCTGTGTCATATTCTGTTTTATTAAAGTTGAATGCGTTAAAACTAATTCATGTGAGATACCAAGAAGTGAGTTGTAGACAAACAAACCGTTTAACCCAACACATTACGTGCGCCGATCAATCTGAATCGTCCATTTCTGGAAAGAGTTGCATCAATTAGGTTCACCACAGTATAAGAATTACATTTATTTAGTTATGTGACTACATTTTAAATAATATTGAAGAATAGTATTGTATATTATAGTGTAATATATTTTAAAAAAAACAATAAAACTCTTGCTGCGATTCTGTTAATTTTCTCGAACCATTTATAGTGGGTAGTATTGAATTATATTTAAACATTTTATTTTACATTTATTGTAGAATTTACTTTTTGTTATCCTATTTCGATCAGTGTCGGTTGCATGTAATGCATGTAAATGTAATGTAAAAGATCCAAATTCTTATCATGCCTGCATTGATATTCGAAACATCCTCGTTCTAGTTCAAAACACTTGCATGCATCAGTGCATGGCATCCCTGTTTTTTTTTTTTACACCCACACCTATTAGTTGAGCAACCAATTTTGTAGCTACAAGAAATAACTTCAGCACATCCAACTGGAATAGCATCCGTGGTCATTAGAATAGGGGTGATATCGCACCCAGTAATGTTCTACACAAATTTGCGTGGGTTCTATTTTTGGTGTTCATATTGGGGGAAAATGAGAATATTATAGCACAATCTTGTTGTTAAAAATAACTTATAATGTAATAACAACATAACCCTCAGCAGTAAAAGTACCTCGGGTTTCTTGATAGTTTTTCTTTATCTTGTTTGGTAGTGACATCTCTTAATATGCCAATGGAGTTCAGTACTTGTTGGAGTAGAAAACCTTTAGATATTGCATTATTTATGCGAGCAAACGCGGTACGTATTTCACGTAGTTGACTTTTTCTCTGTCTTTTAAAGCATTTACAAATCCCCTTTTTCTTTGTCTGAAGGTGTCTGTAAATCGCCATTTTTCGACGACTGAGAGATAAGACAAGGGCTCAAGACGTAACTGTTAGAAAACAACTATGCAGTCATAACACAAGCTTAAACCAGACTAAAAGAAAAAATTGACTATCTATAATGCTGTAAAGTAATTAATAAATTATTTGTTTTAAATTGGACATCTACTGATTAGGCCTAAATGAAAAGACTACTCATAAATCTCAAATAACATGCATTATCAATTATCATGAACACGCCCTGGAAAATGTTGAAAGAGGCTGCCTTTATGGACTTGGTTTAGTGTTATCGATACGACGTTACGTGTAAGAAACTCTGGGGGCCTGGAAAGAACACCAATGTTTCTGTTCGATGTTGATTGTTACAATGCACCTACAGTGTTGGTTCCAGCGTTAAGCGCGCTACTCTGATTCGCGAGGTCCCGGTTTCAAATCCCGTCGAGACCGGCAATCCTGACTGATGGTTTTTTCCGAGGTTTTCCTCAGTCGTTAATGCGAATGCAAGGGATTGAGTCCTCTGAATCAGCCCTCGGACATCCCTTCACAATTGTCATATCCACAACATACCTAGTTAGACACCTGAAGAGGGGCATGAATTGCACCCTGGGCAGGCTTCCCACAAAAATTATTTAATTATGTTACAATGCGGGCAAATTACAGTCTCCAAATAACCTTGAAGCGTAATATGCCACTCTGTCTACTAGCGGCGTAGCTGAGCATTTCCTGTCACCAACACAACACACTACTCCGCGCACTGCTTATATTAGGCCTTACTTTGAAACAATGAGAGTTGTTCCATGTTTTTAACACAGCACATGAGCGTAGGGCTTACATATTATAAGACTTAGATGTAAGTGATTACATACCTTCAAATCACGTAGACATATTGCAGGTATATCACATAACTATAGCTGGTTTTTATAACAAGATCCACTGTCAGCAATGAACCCTTCCATAAAAAAAAAACACTGCTAATGGCAATGATTATTTACGTTTACGACTGAGTAGAGTGGACCGCGGAGGGAGGCTAGGCGACCAAGGCTGAGAGCCAATCAGCGCCGCGGGTTGATGCTGGCGGCACGCGCAGGGGATTACCGCGACAGAAATCTAGTTGCGCATTGTCTCAGTAAACAATTAAAAACCGTCGATTGGTATGTTGAAACTGGCCCGATTTGGCAAGCATGTTCTACATAGACATAGACAGATTTTGGTAAAATATTACTATCCCAAATCTTTCCAATCAGGAGATATATTGATGTACAAATTGGGTACAAAATTATGCAACAAAAATTGAGATAAAAGTGGCACTAAAGCCCTAGAAACTACACTAGGCCAAAAGTAGGTTACACTTATTAAACCTAGATTATCTATTACGATTTGTGAATTTTTTTCAAATTTTTCGTATGTTTATTTTACGAGCAATTGAATATTTTAATAAGTGGTACCAGATTTGGGTTTTTGGTACCCTTTTGGTACTTCTACTCAAAGTAGACTTTGCCAACATTGATAGGTAGATGAAGAAATATTGCCTTAAGATAAAAAACCATGTTGGCAGCTTCTACCCCAAAAATGTTGTACGATTGACTTCTAGAAGGCTTTAGGATATTATTGCCCTCTCTATGTTCTTAGTGTTGAGTATAGTTTCTAGTTTGTTTATATTTCGCGTACTGTCTCGTATTATTCTCATTGTGATTGATTCATATGTGTTGCCCCTCTTTTCCCCTCAGTATGACCAGTTCTCTTATCTCTTCTGTCGAGACTAGACCTCGAAGTCAGTTACCCATCTACTTCAGAGGGTGAAGCAACCCCTGTCTCACCATCTCGCAACGGCAATGAGTCGATTATTGTTCACGACAGAAGACGTTCCCAAGCATATTTTCCAGTTCTTCACCGCAACAACCGGCTCCTCTTCCACAACGAGAAGCAACCCACCTGTCTCACACCCTCTCAAAAACAAGAGGATGTTTCCCCAAAAGCCCAGGATTTTTGCCCTCCCACAACCCCTCAAAAA
>JAMZAV010015435.1:0-11942 GCA_024449915.1 Sweltsa coloradensis | reverse complement strand
AATGGTTCCTTTTTTGGGGTTTTCGGCTTATTTTGTGGCCGAAAAATTATTTTTTGAGCGGGGGGGGGGGGGGGAGTTGTACCGCACGGGCTTGTTGACTACCCCTATATTTCCCCACCTTCATTGCTTCACTTCCTGTTTAGATAAGGATAAGGTTTAAGGTTTAGTGTTTACATGTTCCGGGTTTGACAATTTCACGGTCTTAAACATTTTAAACTTTACAATTTTTGGGGTTTGGATGTTAGCCGGTTTTTTGGGTCCAGGGCCAAAATCTTACCCTTTAAAAATTTGACTAAGGAATTTTAGAAATATTAGAAAATATGTTCCTGTAATTGATTTTAAATTTTAAACAAAATTTTTTTTTGAATTTCTCGGGCTGAGGGGTTGACGGTGGAAATGGCGTATAGTTGCTTTCAAAGCTTTTTCGAAAATCAATTATAACATTTTTAAAATTTGATCAATAAGGGATGATGTGAATAAATCAAAAATCGTTTAATAGAAAAAAAAAAAATATTTTTCCTTATTGTTAAATTCGTACACTGTAACGGTCCCATAGACGAAGCATTACAAAATTTACAATTTCTTTTTTTTTTTCTTTTTCCAACGGACACAAAACCTAACAAAGTCGTGTTTTTTTTTTTCCTCCAATCCAAAGGCTTGCCTCGTTCTGCGTCTTTGGTTTCCGAAGGGCCCGCAACGTGACGATTGCCCCGAGTGTAAGATAAATTTTGTCAGTTCCGGGGGGGAAATCGACTCGTGCATGGCAAATGAAGGAAGAGAATAGTGTAGTGAACCCCTTTCTAAAACTTGCATTCGTCGGAATGCTCTTCCGTGTAGCTGGGGGTTGCCAACGTTAACAATCAATTCGATTTGCGGGGTCATGCGTATCCCCTAATTGCTACTTACATTCGGGGCTATATTTTACAAATATGATTTTTAAATTTTTTTTTACCAATCCAGAAATTTTCTCGCAAGGGGGACATTGCATAAAATCGTTTTCTAACGCTAATGTAAGGGAAAATTTAGGGGCTCAAATTTACGGGGTATAGGACATGGTTTTAAACAAAATTTCTGTTCGACCCGGGGGGGTTGGGTTTACATTTTGGGGATTTTTTTCTGTTTTTTACGAAAATGGAATAAATGACTCTAGGTCCCCATTTAAAAAATTAGTTTTACAAAATTTTTTGGGGAAAAAGTCCATTGTCCCTCCCCTTCCCTCTTAAATTACATCTTGATATTGTTTTTATCTTTTGGGCGGCATCTCAAAGTCTAAAAAATTACTGAAAAGTTACTGGGTGGGAAAATGAACTTTATGCAGCAAAAAACATCATCAGCCATTTTTATCACAAGTTTAGGCAATACTGGACAGAACCGTGAAACAAAAAACCAAATTAAATTTTCATCAAGATCTTTATTTTTTCAACCACCTTGTCAATTTAAAGTCTTCCACTTTTTAGTATAAGGAAAAAAAATATTTCTTACTCCGCTCCCATGTCCGTTAATAGCTGAACTGGTTTTTCTGTACTTTACTTATTTTTATGTCCGCTAGCTCCAAGGGGTTATGGGTTCGACTACCGCGTAGGAACATTTAAGTTGATTTTTATATCTATTCCTACCCCTAGGGCTGCCCCCAACTTTCACCCTTTTCACATCCAACGATTAACGACCAATAATTTATAATCATAAAAAAAATTCGGGTGAGCACGGGGCCCCGAAAACTCCTGGCCAATGATACCATCGCAAGTAGTTACCACCTATAAAAACAATACGTGTATAGTGTCTAAAATAGGCATTCTTTAGCATGTGCCCTTTCCTTTTAAAACGCCACTGGTTTAATGAGATCTATCTCACGCATGCCCTGTGTTTACAGATGCGGTGCTCCTCCAGACAAAACAGTTAAATTAATACTCTTTAATTTAATGGGTGTACACACTACACACAAGATAGACGACGACGGGGGGCACAAACTGCCGAAACACACTAAAGGGGGGGGACGTATTTAGGGAAAACCCCCCCCCCCCCCACCATGAACACAATGGGTTTAAAGAGAGCGTTTTTTATTTTGAGGAGAGAACTAGAAAAAGTGAAATTTGAGTACGCAGACTCTAATTTCTGAAGGACGCCTCATCGTACCAACCCCCGGGTAAAACTGCCGGAGTTTAAAAATTACAGTTTTTTTTTGTGATATCTCGAGAACGTGAAAAAATCTAAAAAATATTCTAGTCCCTATGTGGTATTTGAGAACTATAGCATGTACGAAAAAATATTGTAATTTAGGTAAATTAAATTTTTAAATTTGAATTTTAATTTTTTTAAATGCATTTTTTAAAACAAACCGCACCGATTAGGGGATTATTATATTTGAAAAATTTTTTCTTTCATTATATTTTTCAACAAAAACACAATTCGGTCTAGAAAAAGTTTTTAGATATTTTGGGATCGTCCGAGATATCAAAAAAAACTGTTATTTTGCGTGGTTTTAATTTCGCACTATCCCAAGGGGTCACACGTAGTGAACTTATGTGTACCCTACAGAGGGGATTTACACCTACAAAAAAAGATGGGAATAGCATTCTTCTTCATTGCTTGCAAGGGGCCCGGGGAGTTTACACTCTTGTCATACCGGTTCTCATGCAATAAAAAGGAAAATTCGATTTTCGAAGTTTATAAAAACGATACGTGCAGTTGACAAAAAAGGGCCAAAAAACTTGATTGGTCTCGTTTTTGATTATACCCACTAAAATACTAAAACCAAATCACATGAGCGTATCATTATAGTTTCAGTTCAGTCCCTTTGGATATTTTGTGTTTGACTCCAGCAGCATTGACACTTTACGCAAATTTAATACGCACTCGACAGTTCGCCATCATTTTCCCCGCAAATTTTTTTTTTTTAAACTTGTGTTATTTTTTAAAAAGTCAGTTTTTCACTCCTACCTGCCGAGTCTACGCCCCCGGGTAGGGGCCCCAGTAGCCCGGCACAAGGACGGTACAGAATACAACTCTGATCACTGATTATTATTATTAAACTACTTTACAAATTTTTTCTCACACGTGGACTCAATGCCAGAAACCCAGCTCGAGGTGACATGAACATAATTATATGGTTTGCCGCTTCTAGTGCAGTTGTACTGTTGTGCCACTGGTTGTGCTAACCTATAGGACAGGACGTAGGGGTGAGGTGATACAATCCCTCACTGGTGTAAAGTAATTACGGTACATAACATTAGCAAGTTATTTTGCTAAATATTAGATCAAATTCCCTTAAATAAACTTAAAATAAACAAAATTAAATCATAAAAGTACACCTGCTAAACACAAAAAGAGTTATAAATCAGTTTTTTTAATCAAAATACACCAACAAAATAATAAAAAGAATGTACTTGCTAACGATGGCAAAAAAAGCTATTCAAGAGGAAAATGGATAAAGAAGGATTCTTGATACGTACGGGATTCGAACCCACGTCCTTGGAGGGGAGTCACTCTACCGGACCTGCTTTCCAGTCGTATGAGCCTAAATTTGTAATTAATGATCGACTTTTTTTTTTTAAGTCTTTTTTGATGCCCTCCAACGAAGACACGTGATGTACCACTTTATTGATTGCTACCTAATATTTTAACCACATTTCCCACGGGGTGACTCCCTCGAGACTGATATGATAGTTATACGCCAGCCAAACGCATTTTTATATTTAAATTGTTAACAAATCAGACATATTTTGCTAAACCATGAATTATATACATTTTAAAATGCAAAACTTAGGCCTACGGGAAAGAAATGAAAAGTATCGAAAATCTGCTTTCCCTTCGGATATCCGTTTTTTATTTTGCATTTCAAAAAAAAAAAAATCATACACTGTTATTGTGAGGCAGGTGAACGCGTAGGACTGAGCCAGTCCACAAGCAGCACAGTTTGAGCGAAGGTCACAACCGCAACTAAAACGTTATCCGCATATTTCACGGTGAAAACTGATAATGCACCTTCCCACCAACATTGTAACAACTCGTTGAACTTGAGCACGTGACAACCGAGTGTTGGGAGACAATCACTAAATATTTAAGTAAATCATATCCGACAACCCCGGGTGTTGCCGTGTGTACACAATATCGTCTCCTCGAAACTTGGCAAACTGTGTAATACCGCCCTTCCTGAAAAGTGTCAGCCAATGAACAGTGAGCGAACGCTATTTCTGGTTCTGTGTTTTCTCTCCACTTTACCCCCCCCCTTTCTTCCTCCACGTAAATTTAAATACAAACACCACTTCTACTAGTGGGATAAGCAGTTGGCGAAGATAATGGAGCACTTGAAAAGGGATAATGATGGGTACTATGTTATCATAACTATCATGTTCACAGTGAGAGACTTCACACTGATCAAAGCGACTGATAACAACAGGCTGACTCAAAATTTTCACTTCAGAGGGAATAGGACACATGTTGACAGTTGCAAATAGATATTCGCTGGGGCCGGGTAGAATCCATACATATTTGTCAATAAAGCATACATGGACAGCCTACAGTAGTGGTTGTCAATATTTTATGTAAACGCCCAAAGGATCAATCCACGACATGGTCCATTTTAAACTTTTTAAGAAAATCCAAAATTCTGAAAATCAATTTTTTTTTATTATTATTTTAATGTACATTTCTTGAAAAGTTTTAGTATAGAGCAGGGGCGGATACAGGGGGGGGGGAGCGACCACCCTCCCCCCCTTCCAGGACCTAAAGCAAAAATTACGGTTTTCATTAGTTTTGTGTGATTGTGCGAATTTGACGTTGTTGGATCTTTTTCACAAAAATCTATATTTTTCATTAGAATAACGGACTATAATATACACAATTTTACGTTAAATGCACTGTAAATTGAAGCTCGACTCGACATGACGACGAAACAAATTGACGCACTCAAACATCATTGTTTCGGTATTGCATTCAGACCACCACTTTTTTCTAAAACGCACCAAATGCACTCTAAAAACCGTTTTCGAAATTCTTCACCTGCGGCGCTGAAAATGGATACCCCCGGGGCTTCGTCCCTTTCCCATGGATGTTTCATGCACGCACAAATCGCCCCCCCCCCCCCCCCATGATTAAGCCCTAGATCCGCCCCTGGTGTAGAGCCCTCCCTTTTTTTTCACTTCTGCTGTACAACTACCCAAAATTTCGAACATCTGTGGGTCAGTCGGCCGAGCGAATAGGAATCCACACGTTAGAATTCGGCCACGTGCTCTAGCCGCACTACATGGATGACAGAACCACAAACACGAGAACACTGATTAGGTTACGGGATAAGAATGAGCTAGTAGAATTTGGGAAGCGATGCTAATTGCGACTACGGTAGGATACATAAGACAGCTCGGTCATGCCATATCATGGAATCGAACCAAGATAAGCAGGGACCATGATTTACCAGCTTTCTTTTAAAATTAACCTATATACCTACTGGTGATATGGGTACAACAAACACTTTTTTGATGTCGTAAACTTTCTGTCTATTTGATTATATTTTCTTGATTTGTTTTTAGATTCAAGATTGTGCGGCTCGACTTGGATGTAGGAAGGAACCGATTACCCTCGTTGCACAACTGGTTCCCGCACAAGACCGATAAACTCTCAACCTCATCGTGACATCAAGTCAAGGAAGCTGTCATTCATACTCTTTCCTAAACTTGCCGACGACATTGATTATTTTAATTATGCAATAAGCGTGACGAGCCAATACCTCTTCACTTCCGGTCAGATGACGAGGAGTGGGGGGTTATATTAGATGAGGAGGCTCCTAAAACAAAACAACTGCGTGACTAAGGAGTTCTCTTCTATGAACTTGGAAGTCAATGCCACAGACAGAAATATTAGAGATCGTGAATTACACACCTTTATCAAGGATTTATTTACGTTTTATAATCATGCGATTGCGCTAATCCCGGAATGAGAAGCGATGATAATAATTATATTGTAAATGGTAATGAATCTATAAGGTTCGGTTACAAGAAATGTGAAATAAACAAAGATTCCACTAAAAACAGCTCATGCAGGACACTTCCAAGCCACAGTCGACACGAGACAGAAAGCAAACAATCTTTTTTGTCTTGTGGGGGGTCCGCGGGTATCGCTTTCCGTCGCTTTCGTTATAAATTCGGGACGAATTCGAGACACCTGCAGTTGGCGTGGTCGATTGTACTAAAATCCCATTTACATGTACTTGATACCCAAAATGGATTTACAAACATTTTGGTGGTAAAAACACTTAATTTTGTTATGAATAAAACACTATTTCGGCCAATTAGCTACCACTTGTTGTTGTAGTTTATTTGTTATTTTGCCTAAAAGTGACAATGCGAGTGTTGGATTATAGTTGTCAGGGTGAAGTGTTCTAATATGCCCATGGTTTATTTAACATGGTGGCAGGTGTAGCCTTTACTTTTTCAGGTTCGAACCCTAGTTTGGGCACAGATGTCATGTGGAGTTATCTTCATAATGTAACACCAATCGTTGCCAAGAGTGTGTAGTAAAGTTCAACTAACACAGACTGACAGACAGACGGACGGACGGACGGACGGACGGACGGAGGGGACGGACGGACGGACGGACGGACATACAGACAGACAGACAGACAGACAGACAGACAGACAGACAGACAGACAGACAGACAGACAGACAGACAGACAGACAGACAGACACCTGTTGTAGGAAGCAGCACGAGGATCGTCGATCAATGTGGAGAACAAGTCTATTGCTTCATCATCTCGGCTCGAATCAAGTTTTTGACCACAAGGAAATAAAACCACATCACGATGTTACCTCGCGTCTATCTCAACATCTTCCTTGTCAAGTCAACCAAGCCAGAGATCAAAACTTTGCATTCCCAGTGGAACGCCAGTAGTTTCCTCTTCACACCTGCTGCAGAACATGTCGTGTCGTCGTGGTGGTTTTCCGCGACCAATTAAGATTCAAAACAAAAACCTCCTTTGATCAGGACTCAGGAGGATAACTATCGCCTTCATTTCATACGGTTTAAAACGCAGGCACATACGTGTGGTACTAAAGAGGGCGGGGTTTTGAATCCCGCAGGGGATAGAGATACTCAAGTTCCATAATTTATATCACAAATTGAAGGCAACATATATACACACACATACAAGATAAAAGTAAATTCCTTATGCGGGACTCGAACCCACGTTCGTTGGCTCCACATTATGCAAGATGTCCCATGTATGCACAGCGGAGCTCGCACCCACAGCTCCACACGATACGTGCAACGTGCAAGACGCAAGTGCAACAAGCAGGTAATGGAATCAGCAACTATAACCAACCCACGCGCCTACCAGGTCGTTGAGTCTACAAGAACACGATGGGGGACACCACAGGAAAATAAATTCAATTCAGTTTCTACGCTTCTTTTTACCCTTTCGCAACAATGATATTTTACTGGCTGTTACTTGAATATGACAAAAGGAACATTTGTTTAGGAATGCAACAAATAGAATTTCGGTTGTTCCTTGTTGACTGGTTGTTGACTCTCTTCTTTATATTATTTCGAGGTCAGTAAAAAGTATGGTTTGGTCAGTTCTTTCAACAATCAACATACTGAACATAGTATATTATTCTCTTTCGATCTCTCTAATCAAGTGACCACTCTCAACGACTAACATGTTCGCTCTGAATGCCCCTTCCAGTATCTTCCATCCATTTATCAGTGTCTTCCAGTATCCCATATGACAAACTACTACACCGAGCCAGTACTCTTCAGAACGTGTATTGCGGGCTTGTATACTGCTTCTCTGCAGGCGTACCGTACGGTGGCGCGGTGACAGACTGAGCAACTAGGGGTTGTGTATTGCGGGCTTGCAATCCGCTCGTCTGCAGGCGTACCGTATTTGACTACGGGACCGATGGACGACTCTAATGCCTGATCGCGAACTTTCATCACCACCAAATCAACCGCGAAAAAAAAAACCACTTCGACTAGATTATTGGCACTAGTGCTTTAAGGGGATGCATTTACTGCAAAGCAACACCCCCACCAAGATGGTCAGCTGCGGTGTCACCTGACAAGACTGTGCAAAATGCCATCAATTTCACAAAAAGGTACCATTTTCAAGTAGGCCTATTTTCTAAATCGTTCATTTTAATAATTTAAAAAAAATTCTATCTGCTGACTCTGAACTGCAGGCTCTAAGCGCCAAGTCCTAAATATTTGCATTTCATTTTATTTATTCTTATGGCAATTTAAAAATTGTATGAACAAGTCAACTAGCTACATAAGAATATTAAAACAATAAAATATCTAAACACATGCGGTATTCTTTGCCATCCATTGACTTTAATTTTGCGACCATATTTTAAAGATGGCATGGCATCTAATTTAAATAAGATTTACAAATTTCACAGAAACGTGGCATGTGGCACCATTTATACATTGGTCTGGTATGATAAATGAAAATATATCATGTTATGAAGAATTTGTTGTAAAACTAGTAAGCCAAAATCAAAATCCATTCTATAATTCCACAGCCCTTTGAGTCGACTCAAAAAATATCACAGTGTCAGTTAGGTCTCATCCACATCACATTGATCAATGCTTTATGGACGCTAATCAACGTATGCGACCTTATCTTGAGACAAGTGACGTCAAGATTAATTATAAACATCAAATAAATCGACATCGTCAATGATAACGCATTACAATAGACGGTGTTATTTTATTGTAAGTGGAATAATAAATGTTATATCAGCAGAGTGCATAGTGCACTATCATATAGATAGGCTATACATTAGGATATAAACATTAACGTTTTACGACTGGTATTGCTTGTTTTAGACCTACATATAGAGAATATTCTAGCTTCCAAGCATCAGTCAGATAGCCCACGGTTAACTTGTAAACAATGCAAATAATGTTCAGAAGGATACACATGTTCATAGGGACACGCACAACAATCTAATATATCTATGCATTCCAAATTTTTGTACATGTTTTTGCAATAACGTTTAAACAGCGACAAAGTAAATTTGTTGATCTGTGTATGGTATTTTAGTTTTGTTTGTTGTGCATTTTGTTTTATAGGGCTATACTATTTTATTCTTGTCGACAACAATATGCTCTGTATAACATGGTCTAATAGTTACTGTCTATGTTGCAAATTGAAAATAAATAATAAAATTATATTATTATATAGGTTTGGGAACATTTCCACTGCAAAACTGAATAAGATCAGTTCTTTTGAAGTTGCAAATCGCCCACACACACACACTGGCTTTTTTTTTGGCATATTTCGTGGGTTGCACAACTTGATAAGAACAAACAAACAGGCATGTACTCAGACAGCTAGATTCATGCACAAGGGTGGCATACTATTGTTTTACTTGAAAATAGGATAATCTGCGTAAAAATGCAGCGAAATTCATTCTTATTATTTCGAGTTATTGTCATAGGGTGTGGGGAGAGGGTATAGCAATGCCATATTATCGGAATTGACTTTGACGATTGAGTTCCCTGGCACTATTTTTTTTAAAACTATCTATCATCCGAAAATATTCAAAAATAAACATTAAAATACGTATTTTTTAAGTTTAAATTGTTATGTACACCTAACCTATTCAATCTTATTGGTCAAAGAAGGACCTATTCCAAACTGTCCTCGATAGGATGGGCCCATGCTATTATACCCGATATGCTTGTTTATTGTGCACCAGACTTTTTGCCACCTAAAGCACGTAGTGTTCTCTATTATTTGTGCCTAAAGTAATGAGGTTTAGTTAGGGCCTACCTGCAGAGAGCCTCGAACAAACAACAATATAACAAAACTTTCGAAACTAGTTCATGAAATTCTTCCTTTGTGGGTGATGCTAGAAGGACATCCTTCCTACAGGTATAATAACACTGAATGGGCGCAACGATATACGGCCTAACATTTCCAGTTACAAAATAATGGTTCGAGCAGCCTTTCGAGTCGACATAGATGGCAGTTTTACCTAGCAAGCAAGCAATTCATATCCCTGTCCGTCTCGCGAAACTAATAATTTACAACCATGCCCATATCGAAAATGGCTAAAAATCTTCACTTACGTACTTTGGCCTATGTTGCCGTTACAGAGCGCCTAATCCCAACCTCAGGTTGGCCACTGTTCGCGCGTCGATTGCGTTTGCGTCCCACTAAAGTACCACTGAAAATCAGTTACCGGGTATGTGACTGAGTAGACACTGAATACGAATACATGTTAGGTATTTATTTGTGATCAAATAAGAATTCGTCGATTAAAAATCGAATCTCGGAATTGTAATTTGTACCACTGGCGTGGGACATGTAACCCTTATATGGATCAGTATTTGTATACTATTGATTCACAGATATATGATTGAGAATTGAGATCAGAACATTCGGTATTTATGTTTAGGGAGCGAAGGAGCACTCCGTCCGCGTGTCATAGAAACCGAGCACATGCGTTTGTGTGACTTTGTCCTTCAATAACGATCATACGGAATGTTTGAAACTTCAAGTCTTGGGGCGGTGCTATCATGTTTTGAGACTGTAATCTTCTGTACCCAACTCGGCACCTCCACCAAACCGCGCGATAAGATTTGATCCAAGTGTTGATTATGTAGCTTCGCTCCCTATTTTTGATACAACCGTACCCGTGCTTGTTTATTTTTATGGGTAACGCGTGAAACTTGGATTTGTGAGGTCGTAAGTACGTTACCCACCACCGCCAATCCTGACTAAAGCTTTTCCGAGGTTTTAAATTTAAAATAAACTAGGAAAACGCTTAAGTCCCGCTGCGTTGTTTGTTGGATGAGCGTAATTGGTGCATTGAAACTTATTTTGTCGGTACGTAATACGAATGCCAGTGATTGGGCCCTCGGGCATTCCTTCCACAAGTTCGTCACCTAAGACGGACATGAAATGGCATAATTTAATTTATTTATTTTAAACATGACGATAAAGTGCACACTTGTTGATTGATATTGGACTGTAGGCCTACGGCTCATAATACGCGCTTCCACTAGCCGAGGGGTGATTTGTGGATGATCATGAACGAAATTAGTCTTATCTCGTCTTAGCTACTGAGGTCTACTGCCACAATGTAATTTGCCAACGTAATGGGATGTTATCCGGGATATGTCTTGAATATAATTTGTTAACGATAATTGTTGCAAAACACAGCTAGGCCTACATCGTTACCGTACGGTAACTACGTAGGCATATTTTCTCAAAGATGGTGTGACGATATTTTCTAGCTAGAAATGATGACTTTGCCATTAAATAACCATAACATTTCAAGTCAAAACAACAGGTTTGGATAAGGAATGTAGGTACACCTCTAACCGAGGTTCGTCAATCAAGAATGAAATGAAGGTAGGGTGGGGTCGGGTGGGGTAGGTACTATCAACAATAAGAAGCTAGAACATCTATAAACGTGGCACTATCACGACCCACTGTCCATTATCTCCACAAGTTGTCATAGAAAGCACGCTTTGGTAAGTTGGCAACATATTTTAGATATGGTATAGGTAGATAATGCTTTAATTGTATACTCTAGTTTAGTTTTATTTTACGCAACTCTTGTAAGATGCTGCATGGCAGCACGTGCAGAATGTATGCACATTTTAATAATGCAGATAGAGCACGGGGAGAAATGTTACAAAAGTATTTGCTGCTTGTGGAACTTTTTCTGTGCAATACCCTTTCAAAAATTGCGTTGTAATAACGTAATTAATATTTGTAAATAGGTACGTACTGAAAGTGAATTCCAGTATAGACCTACTAACAGATGGGCGGTTATAACATTTTTTAACAATCGGGTTTCTCTCGGTCTTAAGGTTGAAAATTGAACGTTATTATATTTCCTAAGGCCTGGTTTAAATCTCGTTGGTTTAAAGCTGAATGCTTATGAAAGCATTAAAGTAAGTTTTGTTATGCTTTTATGTCCATACGGTTTTA
>JAMZAV010015434.1:0-11781 GCA_024449915.1 Sweltsa coloradensis | reverse complement strand
CCAAAATGCTTTTTTTCGTTTGGTTAGATTTTCAAAAAACCCAATTTTTGATTAAATATTTTGCGTAAAATTTGAGGCAAAAAAATAATTTCGTAAAAACAGATCGACAATATGAGCAAAAACTTAATTTCGAAAAAAAATTTTTAATCACTAACAATAAGGATAGTAGAGCTGTTTAACTGAGAAATTTTGAGGGAAATTTGTGCACTTTTTGAAAAAGATGAAATTCTAGAAAGCTACTAATACCAAATTTTATATTTAGATGTGGAGGGAAGTCAGATTGCCCTCTGGGATGCTGAAGGTCAAAAATTAAAAAGGGCCCGCCACTCCACGCCCCCTAATGATTATCCGCTTAACTTGGGAAGAAAATTTGGTTTTGGGGGGAAAAAACCCTTTTTTGGGTGTCTTTTCCCAATTTAAATATTGGGATGCCCATTCATAAGTAAACTCACGTGTTCGCCATTTCAAGGTCAAAGGTTAATTTTTGCCCAAAAGGTAAACCAAAAAAACATGCAAACTTGTTTTCTACCTCTTTTAAAGGAATACTTACTCCAAAGATGTATTTTATAGTCAAAAAACCTTCAAATGACCAAATAGCCAAGATGACCGTGTGAGAGGTAAAAATCCAAGAGGCCGCCATTCTACCGGCTGAATGATTATATACACCTAGTTGGGGTAGCATTTTAGAGTAAAAAGGCCTTTTAAGGGTGTTTTTCCCAATTTAATATTGGGATCCCCATTCTTTGGTAACAATAAACGTGGTTCCAGAATAAAAGGGTCAAGGTAAAGGTAAAGATTTGCCAAAAAGTTGAACACAAAACAGCACAATTTTTTGTTTTTCATGTCTTTTAAGAAAAATCTCTACCTCCAAAGTGTTTTTTTAAAAATCAGAGGGCCCCCAAAAGTGCCCAAACATGTAAGTTGGCTGCGCGAGGATCAAACCCAAGATGGCTGCCTTTTTACCGGTCAATGATCATTCACATTTAACAAAGGGGAGCAAATTTGTGTTTTAAGGTGAAATTTCTTATTTATAGGGGTATGCCCAATCAATGGGACTTTTTAAATTTTTTGTCGCCAGAACTAAAGGAATTAACTAAGGTAAAGGGTCATAGGAAAGATCGTCGAAAATTTACTCGAATCGATGTTTAACTTATTTTTTATTAAAGAACATAATTCTGAAACAATCTCCAAAAACAAAAGAAAATGCCGTGCATTGAGTGCAGTTTTGGCACATCTACTCGCCCCAGTGCGCCTTTCTTCAGCCACAGTGATCAGTTCAGGCACGAATCTGATGCTTCGGGGAGAGTAGTCGAAGAGGCTCCCACCAGATCTTCCTTCGTCCAGCCCCAGTTGTAGGGTCGGGAAATCTGGATCCATTATCAATGCCTGGTTCAACATTTTCCTGGTGGCAAGTGGCAAAAGTGTGCGGGATGATCCCCTTGGTTGGAGGAATATTTTCTATCACGAGCTTCTGTGTGAAGAGGGGTTTCCGGGCACCATTGACCTCCATGATGTCACTAGTTCGATTTACATCAGAAAAAAAACGCGTGAGGGAGAAGTGGGGAAAGGGTAATGATAAAACGGGTGGCTCCTTCTACTGTGATTTTAAAGAACTGGAAAGATTTCCCTTCGAGTCAATAAAAACAAACGCGAATTGTTTCTTTCCTGTCCCACCAAGCCCCATCTTTCCTATATTTGAGGGAAAAGAGACTTTATGCAACAGAGGGCAATGGAGTTATCGCATTCCGCTGATCCATTTGGACCACCTACTCCATGTTCGCCGGGGAAGCCGATACTCGTCTATTACTGTTTTTGGGGCAGTGCCGTGAAAAAAGGGATGTAAAAAGGGTGACCATAGTACCGCTGACACTGATGGGGTAGTACTGGCTATACCCTATTCAGAAAAAAGCTCCTGAGAGTTGTGGTTTCCCTTTTGGGGGGGTCGGATCAACTTCGGAATAGCTGCCCCGAAAGGTTCCCCACAATAAATCCGCCAATGCCATGGATGGGGATCCATCCCAAGTGATTCAATAAAGACAATGTCTTTGATTGAGCGATTTGTTTTTGCTGATGAAAGTGAAAGTGACATCATGGAGGTTAATGGGCCAGGGAAAAGCTCTTCACACAGAATCTCGATCGATAGAAAATCTTCCTCCCCAAGGGAGCACCCACACCCCATTAAGTGCACTTGCTACCAGGCCAACTGTTGGGAAACCCGGCATTTATAAAGGATCCAGATTTGCAGATCCCCACAACTGGGGGTGGGTGAAGGAAGAGACAGGGTGGGAGAATTTTGGGGCAATCTCCCTGAAGCATCAGATTTGTGCCCTGAACGATTCACTGTGGTGTAAGAAAGGGTCATGGCGGTAATTGGGGCCCAAAACTGAATCAATCACGGGATTGTGCTTTGTTTTGGAGATTGTTGACAGAATTATGTTCTTTAATAAAAATTTTTTAAAGTTAAACAATCGATTCGAGTAAATTTACGACGACTTTTTCCCTTTCCTTGACCTTAGTGTAATTCCCCTTTGGTTTTGGGGATCCAAAAAAAAATGTCACCAATTGATTGGGCATACCCATATAAATAAAAAATTTCACCCTTAAAACCAATATTTGCTCCCTTTTAAATGTGAAGATCATTGGACCGGTAAAATGGCAGCCATTTGGATTTGATCTCTCAGCGCACCCCTCTTGGCTATGTTGGTCATCTTGGCGGCCATCGTGATTTTAAAAAAAAAAATTTGGAGGTAAGTTTCTCTAATGACGTAGAAAACAAAAAAATTTTGATGTTTTTTGTTCAATTTTGGGCAATCTTGACCTTTGACCTTTACCTTTTTATTCTGGGGACCCGTGATTGTTACAAAAAAATGACATCCCAAATTTAAATTTGGAAAAAGACCCTTAAAAGGGCCTTTCACTCTAAAATTTTACCCCAACTGGTGGTAAATCATTTTCCGGGAGAATGGTGGTTCTTGGATTTTTACCTCTCAGCTGGTCACTTTGGGTTGTTGGGCATCTTTGGGGGCCTTTGTGATACAAATTACATCATTTTTAGGTTGAGTATTTTCTTAAAAGAGGGAGAAAAAAAATGATTTTGCATCTATTTTTGTTCCCATTTTTGGGCAAAAAAAGACCCTTTTACCTTTACCTAACAAAAACGTGAGTGACTATATATGGTCATCCCAAAAATTAAATTTGGGAAAGCACCAAAAAAGGGTTTTTCTACACTATTTGCTTCCCAGTTAAACTTTTATAATCATTTGGGGTCGTGGAGTTTGGGGGCCCTTTTTTAATTGACCTCTCGTATCCTCAGAGGGCAAAACTGATTCCTCCACTCTTAAAAAAAAAAATATTGGTATTAGTAGCTATGCTAGAAGTTCATGCTTTTCTCAAAAAAGGGCCAATTTTTAGCTTAAAGCTCTATAGGGGCATGCAGTTGGTATTTTTTGTGGCGAGAGAGCTTTTAAGTGTGAAATGTAATCATAAATTTTTTTTTAAAATGCTCGAATTCTATGGGATACGATCAAGACTAGACCGTGTTTTCCCATCGTCTTGACAAACGGAAGCAGAAGACTTTCATTTCACAATAATGATAAAAAAAGGAAAAACACTATTCTCAGACTGGGGGATATTAAACTTTGGGGGCCCCAAGGGTCTATCTTTGGACCAGTTTTCCCTTTTCATCTATATTAACGATTGCTGGCGATATTGCTGCAGATATACTAACTCATTTGCTATGACTCTAATAATGTTCTATTAAAAAACTCGGATCTAGGATCATTATTAAACAAGGCCAAATCTTGTTATAGAGGAGATAAATAATTGGTTTGCAGCTAATTTCCTGTCTTTGAACCCAAACAAAACGGTGGTTGTATATTTAAGAAATAAGCACGCTGCCCCCCCCCCCAAAAAAAAAAAAAAAATTGATGTAACTGTTCAGAACATATTTCTTGAACAAAATTCTCATGTTCCATTCCTAGGTATTCAGCTTGATGAAAATTTTGATTTGTCCAAACATATCTCTTTAATTTATCTTATAAACTCTCGAGCTGTTGTTATGCAATCAAAATTATGTCGAACATTGCTAGCATTGAAAGTTGAAACACTAAAAACCCAATACTATGGAATGTTCCATTCGAAATTAAGTTATGACATTATATTTTGGGGTAACGCCTTGCTCTGGGAAACCGTTTTCAAATCACAGAAAAGTGCCATGAGAAATATGCTTCACCTAAACCTCAGAGACTCATGTAGAAATCATGTCAGAAATCTGAACATATAACCGATCGATGCCTTTTTTGTTTATACATTTTACCAACTTTTGACATTCATAAAGACTAATTGGATGAGCGTAGCGAGCGAGCGAAGCGAAGATTCCATTTCACTACACTGGAGAAAAAAATCCGGGATGTTTTTTTTTCTTTTTTTTTCCTTTTTTCTTTTTTTTCTTTTCTTTTTGTATTTTTGTCTGTTTGTTAGCACGATTCCGGCTAAACCGATACTCCAATTGCGATGAAATTTTCTGGAGACCTTTGAAATCTCTGAACTTAGAACTGCCACGTGTGAAAAATCGGTCGAAAAATTATTTTTCATGAGAATAGCGATTTTACGATTTTTTTCGATTTTCTTGTTTTTTTCTGCTTGTATTTGTGTGGGTTTGTTAACACGATTCCAGCTAAACCGATACTCCAATTTAAATTTTTAAAACATTCTTTGACTAACAACACCTACATGCTTTATCCATTTGTGATGATTTTTTCACAGAACCTTGATTTCATGAATTTATAGATTGTTGTGAAATTTGAGCGCGATCAAAAAATAATTTCTTATGAAAATCGCAATTTTACGCTTTTTTCGTTTAAAAAAACATACACTCATCCAACAACGCGCCTGAAAAAGCGTTTGCGAAGCTTTCTAGTATCAAGAACTTTGAAACAAACGATGACATACACTCACATGATACGCGGATAAAAAAAGTCACTTAGATCAAGTTCACAGACAGACAACTACTCGGTGTCAAAAGTTCCCGGTTTTCCTGGGCACTTCAATTTATAATGCACTGCCGAGTGAGATAAGGGAACCCACAAGAATATTGCTTTTCAATTGAGGCTAAGAAATATGTAACTAAACGAATCGTTTTATTCTGTTCAAAAATCAAAAGTTCAAAGAAAAGTTCCTACTCTAGACAATTAAGATTTTTTATTATGCATTGTGAAAACGTTATAACTAAGTTAAGTTTAGTTGTGGTTAGCGTATCTGCTTCCAATGCAGAAGGTCCAGGGTTCGATTCCCGCTAAAGTCAGAAGTTTTTTAACTTCTGAATTGGACTTTCAGTCCATCAGTTCTTGTCTTAGGAGTTGTAAACGGTGACTTTATTGGAGCCGTCCTAGCAACGAAGAACAATTAATTCAATGTTGTTCTGAATCAACCTTGTAGATTCTGGCGTTGATCCGCGGGTGTTCGCACTGTCCATACCACTGATTGCTATATTTCCTATTTTTTTAAATATCGATCTTTGGTTGGTTATCGCTCACTTGTCGATTGCGTCTGGGTCTACAGGGTTTTGGTGCTTTGATTTAAAGTCCTCCACTGAAAATCAGTTATATAACTGAGTGGATAGATTCTAAATACAATTTATTGGATGAGCGTAGCGAACGTAGCGAGCGAAGCGAAGATTCCATTTCACTACACTGGAGAAAAAAATCCGGAATGTTATTTTTTTCTTTTGTCTTTTTTCTGTTTGTATTTTTGTGTGTTTGTTAACACGATTCCGGCTAAACCGATACTCCGATTGCGATGAAATTTTATGGAGGCCTTCGAAATCTCTGAACTTAGAACTGCCACGTTTTTGAGCGCAATCGGAAAATTATTTCTCATTAGAATTGCAACTTTACGATTTTTTTCGAATTTAAAAAAAATTCTTCAGCTTATAACTCCTACATGCTTTATCCGATTTTAATGATTTTTTCACATAACCTTTAATTTTATGAATCTAGGTATTCGTGTAAAATTTGAGCGCAATCGAAAAACTATTTCTTATGAAAATCGAAATTTTACCTTTTTTTTTTCTTTTTTAAAACAATTCTTTGACTTATAACACCTACATGCTTTATCCTATTGGAATGATTTTTTCACAGAACCTTTATTTTATGAATATATACATTCGTGTAAAATTTGTGCGCAATCGAATAACTATTTCTCATGAAAATTTCAAAATAACGACTTTTTCCTTTTTAAAATTACGATTAATTAAAAAAATTAAAATTTAAGTTAATTTTTTATTTAATTTAATATAATTTTAAAAAATCTTCAACTAAGTAATGATTTTTTCACAGAACAACTGAAAATCCGCATAACACATGGCAGCTCAATGCACCAATTACGCTCATCCAACAACGCGGCGGGACTTAAGCGTTTTCCTAGTTTATTTATTGGATGAGCGTAGCGAGCGAAGCGAAGATTCCATTTCACTACACTGGAGAAAAAAATCCGGAATGTTTTTTTTTCTTTTTTTTTCTTTTTTTGTATTTTTGTGTGTTTGTTAACACGATTCCGGCTAAACCGATACTCCGATTGCGATGAAATTTTATGGAGACCTTCGAAAATCGCAATTTTACGCTTTTTTTCGTTAAAAAAAACATACGCTCATCCAACAACGCGCCTGAAAAGCGTTTGCGAAGCTTCCAAGTAACAATAATACGCAACCTAATAACAACAGAATACAAAGTGGTTCTAAAACGGTAAGTAATCATTTTGGTAGGGCCTATACCCATAGTCAAGTTACAACATAATGTATGAGATGCAGATTAATTCTAGGAAGTTAGTGGCACATCCTAGCTAGAAACATAGGTCTATACTTACTGTTTAATAAACTAGAAAAACGCTTAAGTCCCGCCGCGTTGTTGGATGAGCGTAATTGGTGCATTGAGCTGCCATTTGTTACGCGGATTTTCTGTTGTTCTGTGAAAAAATCATTACTTAGTCGAAGATTTTTTTTAATCAAATTAAATAAAATAAAAAAATTAGCTTAATTTTTTTAACTAGGAAAACGCTTAAGTCCCGCCGCGTTGATGGATGAGCTTTTTTGTTCGTTTTTAGTTTTTGTAGGACCACTTTTCCTTTGCAAGTGCTTTTTGAATGCATTGTAGGTGATTGTTGTCAAGTTTCTATTGTTACTTGTTAATTGTTATTATAAACCTCAAAAAACTCATATTAAAACCTTTATTTATAAGGATTCTGGCTAACTTATTCAACTTTTTCTTTCAAAAGGCAATACATCACCATTACCTTAATGTTCGTGTGAAATATGAACGTTGTAGCCCCACCCGTTTGGTCAGAATCGGCCCAAATGTCACGAAAATATCGCACTAAAAATGGAAAAAAATCGTAAAAGTACAATATTCATGAGAAATATTTCTTCGGTTGTACCAAAAAACGTGGCAGGTCTAAGTTAAAATATTTCAAAGGTCCTCAGAAAATTTCATTGCAATTGGAGTATCGGTTTAGCCGGAATCGTGTTAACAAACACTCAAAAATACAAACAGAAAAAAAAAGAAAAACAAAAAAAAAATCGTAAAATTGCGATTTGTATGAAAAATAATTTTTCGATTGCGCTCAAAAAGGTGGCATTTCTAAGTTCAAAGATTTCAAAGGTCTCCAGAAATTTAATCGCAATTGGAGTATCGGTTTAGCCGGAATCGTGTTAACAAACACACAAAAATAAAAACAAAAAAGAAAATCGAAATAAATCGTAAAATTGCGATTTTCAAGAGAAATAATTTTTTTTCGATTTTTTCGTACGGTGCTGTTCTAAGTTCAGAGATTTCGAAGGTCTCCTGAAAATTTCATCGAAATTGGAGTATCGGTTTAGCCGGAATCGTGTTTACAAACACACACAAATACAAACAAAAAATAACAAGAAAATCGAAAAAAATCCTAAAAATTGCAATTTTCATGAGAAATATTTTTTCGATCGATTTTTTAACCGAGCAGTTTTTAAGTTCAAAGATTTCAAAGGTCTCCAGAAAATTTCATAGCAATTGGAGTATCGGTTTAGCCGGAATCGTGTTCACAAACACACAAAAATCAAAAAAAAAAAAATAAACATCCGGATTTTTTTCTCCAGTGTAGTGAAATGGAATCTTCGCTTCGCTCGCTACGCTCATCCAATTAGCTGGCAGACCAAGGCAGAACAACTTTATATCTTGGTATTTTTGAACCATACTATGTTTATCAGAACAACTTTGTTGGATGAGCGTAGCGAGCGAAGCGAAGATTCTATTTTACTATACTGGAGAAAAAAGTCCGGAATGTTTTTTTTTCTTTTTTTTCTTTTTTTTGTATTTTTGTCTGTTCGTTAGCAACGATTCCGGCTAAACCGATACTCCGATTGCGATGAAATTTTATGGAGGTCTTCGAAATCTCTGAACTTAGAATTGCCACGTTTTTGAGCACAATCGAAAAATTATTTCTCATGAAAATCGCAATTTTACGATTTTTTTTTAATTTTTTAAAAATTTCTTCGACTTACAACACCTACATGCTTTGTCCGATTGTAATGATTTTTTCACAGAACCTTAATTTCATGAATTGATATATTCATGTGAAATTTGAGCGTTATCAAAAACTATTTTACGAAAATCACAATTTTACTTTTTTTTTTCAATGTTTAAAATTTCTCCAGCTTAAAACACCTACATTCTTTATCCGATTGTAATGATTTTTTTACATAACCTTTATTTTATGAATTAATATATTCGTGTAAAATTTGTGCGCAATCGAATAATTATTTCTTATGAAAATTTCAATATTACGATTTTTTCCTTTTTTTAAATTACGATTAATTTAAAAAAATTAAAATTTAAGTTAATTTTTTATTTTATTTTATTTTATTTAAAAAAAATCTTCAACTTAGTAATGATTTTTTTCACAGAACAACAGAAAATCCGCATAACACATGGCAGCTTAATGCACCAATTACGCTCATCCAAAAACGCGGCGGACTTAAGAGTTTTCCTAGTATTTGTAATTTAACTATTTTTCCATTATATTGTCATGTTCTCTTAAAGGTAGGCCTAGATTTCTATATGCTAGCAATGTGTAGTATTCTGTTAACTTATTGGATGAGCGTAGCGAGCGAAGCGAAAGTTCCATTTCACTACACTGGAGTAAAAAAATACGGAATGTTTTTTTTTCTTTTTTTTGTTTTTGTGTGTTTGTTAACACGATTCCGGTTAAACCGATACTCCAATTTCAATGAAATTTTTTGGAGACCTTTGAAATTTCTGAACTTAGAACTGCACGGTTAAAAAAATTGATCGAAAAATTATTTCTCATGAAAATTGCAATTTTACGATTTTTTCGTTATTCTTGTTTTTTCTGTTTGTATTTTTGTGTGTTTGTTAATACGATTCCGGCTAAACCGATACTCCAATTGTGATGGAATTTTCTGGAGGCATTCAAAATCTTTGGACTTAGAACTGCCACGTTTTTGAGCGCAATCCAAAACTTATTTCTCATGAAAATCGCAATTTTACGATTTTTTTTGTTTTTATTTTTTGTTTTTGTTTGTATTTTTGTGTGTTTGTTAACACGATTCCGGCTTAACCGATACTCCAATGCGATGAAATTTTATGGAGGCCTTCGAAATCTATGAACTTAAACCTGCCACCTTTTTGGGTACAATCAAAGGGAAATATTTCTCATGAATATCGTACTTTCACGATTTTTAAAATTTTTAGTGCGATATTTTTCGTGACATTTGGGCTGATTCTGACCGGGACGGTTGGAGTTACAACGTTCATATTTTACATGAACATTAAGGTTATGGTGATGTATTGCTTTCTGAAAGAAAAAAATTGAAAAAAATGCAAGAATCTATGGAATAAAGGTTTTAATATGATTTTTTTTTTTTAGGTTTATAATAACAATTAACAAGTAACAATAGAAACTTGACTACAATCACCGACAATGCATTTAATAAGCACTTGCAAAGAAAAAGTGGTCCTAAAAACTTACAAAAACGCTCATCCATCAACGCGGCGGGACTTAATCGTTTTCCTAGTTACATGAGTCACTTATTTATCTAGCTAACTTTTTTAACATTTTTACTAACGCATCTCTGTTCTACGTTTAGAATTAGATAAAAGATATGCCATTGTTGTACAATCGTATTAGGACTAAGCTCTCTAGTTTATAATTTTCTATTACCCTATACAACTCTATTGTTTCATTTGTGTGTATGTTGAAATGTATAGGCCCTAAGCCTCATATACCACTCTTCTTTGCACATCTCTGCAGAGATTAAACTAAATTGTAAAAATTGTCTGCATGGAGAATAAATCTTATCTTATCATATCTAACTTATTAGCTATGCTGGTGGGTGAGAGATCATTCTATGTGTTGATCACAGTACAAGTGCGAGCCTAGAAGATGCCGTTTAGTGTCACGTGGATTGACGTACTACACGTGGTGACGGGGTCGCCTAGTCATACTAGCCATGCAGGTGGGTGTTAGAGGGCATTCTATGGGTGTTTTCGGAAACCTTGATCTGGTTAACCCGACCGGATCCCGACATAAATTGGCGTTCGGAAACCAGCCCGATTGAAAGTATCTGCGTTCCGTCGGATCACGTAATCAGGTTGGATCTAAGTGATCCCTGAAAAAGAAGGTTCAAGTGGGTTGGATCCGATCCGATCGATTCTTGAGGTACTGCCATGTTGTCAATTGAAGCTGCAGAGATACAGGCAGAGTGAAGTCAGGTTCTTGATCGAATCTTTCGAAAAGAAGGCATTCCAAGTTTCATTGGACGTTTGGCAACAGGAGTTAAACTTTTAGACGACGGACACTTGGCATGTTAGCGATAGCAAGCAGATAGTCTGGAGTATCGTTTAAATCAATGTGAACGCGCAGGTTAATTTTGATAATCGTAAAATAATCAGTTTTATAGGAATTTCACGAATTGTTGAAATCCATGCTTTGTATTTTCAATTTTATTACTTTATAGACTTACATCACAACGAAGTTATAGATAAATGATTTTTGGATGAGCGTAGCGAGCGAAGCGAAGATTCCATTTAACTACACTGGAGAAAAAAATCCGGAATGTTTTTTTTCTGTGATAAAATTTTATGGAGGCCTTCGAAATCTCTTAACTCGGAACTGCCACGTTTTTGAGCGCAATCGAAAAATTATTTCTAGTAAAAATCGCAGTTTTACGATTTTTTTCGATTTTTAAAAAAATTCTTCGACTTATAACACCTGCATGCTTAATCCGATTGTTATGATTTTTTAACAGAACCTTCATTTTATGAATTAATATATTCGTGTGAAATTTAAGCGTAATCGAAAAATTATTTGTTAAAAATCGCAATTTTACGCTTTTTTCGTTTTAAAAAATTACGCTCATCCATCAACGCGGTGGGACTTAAGCGTTTTCCTAGTTAAGGCTAATTCTTAGCTACCAAGTATGGATATCAATATTATTGTTCTTTATTATCATTTATGCAATATTTGGAAATGATATTAGTAACCATTCAGTCAGCTTCAAAGCAAAGGACCCGATTCTATTTTTGGATATCGATTGTTGCGTTACAACAATGAAATTTCGGACAAACATCGGAGAACTTCGGAAAAACAAAAGCAAGTGACAGCTATCAAGCAAGGCCTATATTTCTGTCATCTATCCATGGAGTTATAAATAGTATCTATCCACTGTTCCGTGGAAAGCCGTGAATTCGAGCACTTACAAAGTAAAATTATCGCCCCTACAAATTCTAGGTT
>JAMZAV010015433.1:0-11730 GCA_024449915.1 Sweltsa coloradensis | reverse complement strand
CAAATTAAAATTCTCAATGCATAAAGATACAGCATTGTTTAATATGTTAAAAACCTCTGAAGGAACAGACATTGATCTCTACTCTCAAAATATTTTTAAATTTAAATCTGTGATCACTCAAGCATTAGGATATTAACGTAATTTACTCACTAGCTAATTTCCATTAGTATCTTCTTTCATATAAAAATTGTTCTTCATTTTCTTTCAAGAATATCTCTAATTCATTTTTAATGTTAATAATTTTGATAGTTTCACATTTAAATTGATAATTTCACATGTTTAATGAGTTAAATGTATTATTTTGTGTTGTATATTTTAATGTCTATTAGTATGTTTTCTATCCATTAGGTAATGCTATGATTTGCACTTGTGGAGTATTTGTACTCTGTTGTAATATGCATCTGATAAATAAATAAGACTTCTGTGTGCGTTTTGCATGCACTACCATTAGTATGAAGACACGTTCTTTCAGGCAAGGACTGCATGAGTCCTTCTGTGCGACTTCTGCTATCCGCTTTGCGCGGTGTGCCTATATGAATCATCCTCTTGCTATAACGGTGCGTGCGTACTGCAAGTATTACCATAAGTATGAAGACACGATCCTCCTGGCAAGGGGGAAACTACCTTTTGTTCGACTTCTGCTCCAGACTTTGCCTATATGAATCCATCTTCTTGCTACAGGGGCGAGTGCGTACTGCATTTTAAACTTGAGTTTTTTACACTTTCTGGCAACAGATGTGTAGTAGCTACATTACCATTCACCTTCAGGATGACTACCGCTTCTGGCTGGTGCGGTGCGCCTATATGAATCCTTTGGGATGTGTGTACTGCGTATATATTACCTTTCCATAGGACTCCAAAAACGTGTGCTACGTGCATGTGCATTAAACGTAGTATAAATACCTACACCACAGAGACCAGCATAGATCCTGCCTTCTCGAAAGAGCATTCGCAACTAACCAAAGAAAGGTAACGGACAAGTCATTCATTATTTTCAAATTCAAACTGGACGCTACCCCTTCCCTCTTTCTTCTTTAACGGCTAAACAGTTGTTTGTCAACATGAGTCTGGCTGGCCGTGTGTGGAAATGACATGGCTAGCATCCGTCATGCCACATACCGCTGAGCTAGGTTAAGACGCATCTGGGCCACGTGTGGCTAGCCAGTTGTTTGCCAAGTCATGGCTAGCCGCGTACGCAAGGATCTGGCTGGTATCCGGCGTGCCAGATGCAGCTGACTAGGGTAAGACGCATCCGATCCACATATGGCTAACCAGTTGTTTGCTAAGTCATGGCTAGACGCGTACGGCAAGGATCTGGACCCCTATTCTCGAGTTTTCTCACTGGCTTTTCACGGCGTGAAATGGGCGTGTGATGTGAGTTCACACACTGACGGCGGGTTGCTATTCTCGACTCTCGATTTCGCAGGTTTTGTGAGTGTATTCACTCACTCACTCGAAGTCACTGTCACGTTTCAAAACCCTTGTGACATCTCTCACAAAGCAATTGGGCCGTAATATATATCATAAAATAGCATGCGTACACTTCTTTAATATTGGTTAGAATATAATATTAAGTGAAATGTATCAATAACGGCATAGACATAATAAAATGTTGAACTACTTTGAACTATTTTCCTACGCGCAAGCCTACCCTAGGCTCCCTACCGTCGGGATGTTAACAAGCCACATAACCACAAAATGCATCACATAATATTTGGTTAATTAAACACTTAATATTAAAACATACCCCATAACCGTAGAGTCAACACAGTATTTTAATTTAATATTTTGCATTACTTTACAAGTCGTTGTCCTTACGCAAGCCTACCCTCTAGGCTCCTACAGTCGGGATGTAAACAAGCCACTAACCATAAAATGCATCACGTAATATTTTGTTATGTACTTGATATTAAAACATACCCCATAACAGCTGTAGACAACACAGTATTGTAATTAAATATTTTTGCATGCAGGGTGTACACAGCTTAGTATTTACTTCACTTTATTCATGTTATTTCGCCAGTTTCAAGACATAATGCGTTTGGGTAGCCTACAAAGGAACAACTCAACTCAACTCCTAGCAAGCAAGTGCATCACATCACTGCTACCCCCACCGCTCTGCGTGTCCCGTTAGACGAGCCAAGGGAGGGTTGCTATTGGCCGGGTGAAACAGCTGTTTTCAACCTATTTGAATCCTATTGGTTAGTGGCTCGCGGGGCAAAATTGGCTAGCCTCGTTGCAGGGTCCCAGTGAGAGCCTTGTGAGTGGGAGAATTCGTTCTCAATTTTATCTCGAGAAAAGCATTTGGTGCGTTTTGTGACTCACACATCGCAATGTGTGTCGAGTTCACTCACATGAGTGGGAATTTCACGAATTTCGAGAATAAGGGTCCTGGCTGGTATCCGGCGTGCCAGATGCAGCTGACTAGGGTTAAGACGCATCCGATCCACATATGGCTAGCCAGTTGTTTCCCAAGTCATGGCAAGACGCGTATGGCAAGAATCTGGCTGGCATCCGACGGCCAAGCAGTTAAAAATGTATGGCTAGCCTGGTATGGGCCAGACGATGCCCAGACGTGCTTCTCCGTACGTCAGACAGCCAGATGAGGACCATACGTGGCCCAGACGATCCCAAAAATCCTGTGCTACTAGGGCAGTTTATAATAAGTTGACAGGTAGCAAAGGAAAAAAAGAGTGTAGTATAGCCTCATTGACAGAAAATTGGTTATCCTACACGTCTAATCCTGACATTTGCTGTTTGTTACAGAAAAGTTTTGTTGTGAGCGATGAAGATTTTTCCTGTAAAATCGTAAGTTTAAAGATTCAAATAGAAGCGAAGCAGAGGATCTCCCACATGATGAAGTCATTTCAGCAATTAAACGCCTTAAAATTAAAAGCTTCACAACTCTTAAAGAGATTCCATCCATAGTATTCAAGAAATGTGCATCAATAGTCGGACTATTTGCCGATCTAATTTCCCATTTCTTTCTTGTAGGTGCTTTCCCAACACAGTTAAAATTGGCAAGGGTTACACCTATTTATAAGGGTAAAGGTAAAAAGAGTGATGGGAATTCTTATCGACCTATACCAACTCTTCCAATTGTAGGTAAAATTATTGAAAATATTTTGCACATGAGGTTATTACATGAAGTGGATGCATCTGAAGGTTTAAGTGCAACCTAGCATGGTTTCAGGAAAGGTAGGTCAACGCAAAGTGCCCTTTTAGAATTTAAAGATTTTATCTATAAAGGAATTGACAAACGGAATGGTAAGGTTGGAGCTGTCTTTGTTGATCTTAGGAAAACGTTTGATTCAGTACCTTTTTTACCTCTTTTAATCAAACTAAAAACCAGGTATAAAATAAGTCTTTATTTGTTATCAATTTTGGCAGATAACTTTTTAAAAAGAAAAATATTTACCAACCTTGCAAAATATAGTTCAAAAGTATTCAATTTTTTTGTGGAGTACCCCAAGGATCAATATTAGGACCCCTCTTATTTATTCTTTTCATAGATGATATACCTAGTATATAGGCCGGAATTAATTATATTTTATATGCTGGTGACTTGGTCTTTTATTTAGAAGGTGTAGATGTCGAAGAGATCGTAAGACGTCTTCAAGAAATTCTCAAGAGGATAGAAGTTTGGTTTAAAACTCAGGAACTTGATATTAATTTTAGTGTAAAATTTTTTATGATTTTTCATAAGGCTAATGATAGAAGCATGAATGATATTCATTTGACGTTGAATTGTAATGGAAAGTTATTTCTATGGTATATCAATTTAAATATCTTGGAGGTTTTTTAGTTTGTAATTTAAATTTAAAGAAACATTATGAATATGTATGTAGTAAAGTATTATCAGCAATTGGAATAATTAGTAGAATAAAGCGGTATGTAACAGAGAGAATGTTGAAGTTACTTGTAAATTATTATATTCACTCTGTTATTGATAATTGCTTAGTGGTTTGGGCAGTAAGACCTTCTACCGAATATGTTGTACTTCAGAAGGGAATGGACCATATGTTTGATTCAATTCCTATTAGTCAGGATTTTCAATCTGATTGCTTCACGATTGAGGAAAGAATGAAGTATGGCGTGTTGGTAAATACATACAAAGTATTGAAAGGTATGTATTTAGCTATTCTACCAAATATTTTTCAAATTGTAAATCGTGATAGAAATTCTATGTTAATGAACTCATTGCAAGTTCCTAGATTAACTTCTGAATCATTTAGAAAGTCATTCATGTAAAGAGGTGTTTCCTTTTGGAATTCAATTTCCTATGATATTACAAGTCAGATTACTGGGATAGGAATAGTACACTTTAAAAGTAAAATTTAAGCAATGATAATGAATCAAAGAGAAAAGAATAATTGACTTTTACTATTTATTTGTGGTTCGTTGTCTGTGTGTTTGTGTAATGTTAATTTATCTTTAGTTCTTATTTATGTTTTTGCTATTCTCTTTGTTTGTTCATTATTGCTTTGATTATGATATAATCAATGTATTTGCAATGATATTTTTCTGCCTAGATGGTCTGGTTGCTGTCTACTGTTTGAGCTGGCAACTTGAGTTAGGTGTCCTGCATCATTGCTGTGATCAGTGTTTGACGAACAATTTTAAAATAATTATATGTCTGATATCATAATATAATTATATTATTTAATATTATTATTATTATTATTATTATTTATTATAATTATATTATTTAATATTATTATTATTATTATTATTATTTATTTGCCTTTGAATATGTACAAAACAAAGACAGGCAGCCAGAAGAGGGCTTGAAGCCCAAAACACATGTGGTGTCCGACTGCCTTACTACAACATACCAACATAAATAAAAATAACTAACAATACATAGAATGAAATATTTACAAAGTAATGCAATTGACACGCACGCGCACACACTCACACTCACACTCACACTCACACTCACACTCACACTCACACTCACACTCACACTCACACTCACACTCACACTCACACTCACACTCACACTCACACTCACACTCACACTCACACTCACACTTGCACAAAACAAGTTAATTTCAGTTGACACGTGGAGGAATATATGTTCGAATTTTGTTCAGGAATTGGTTTGATGATAATGTTTTAAGGGATGTTGGCAATCTGTTCCATTCATTGGCCGCTCTGCTGTAGAATGATTTCTGGATTCAGGAATTTTGCTTGAGATCATTGAAAGAAAATAATAGATGTATTATTTTCGTACATTTTTTATAGCCTAGGTGGACAATCATACTATTGTTTATCTGCATTAGGCTTTTAGTCACTGCCTCCTAGATGTTCGTCGTGGCTCCTCGTTCCCTGCCTGTAAATGCGCACAGTGTTAATTGTTGTCCAAAGCGCTAGTTACCGTCCCCAAGAGCTTTCTTTTGTTTTCGTTGTTTACATACGATCTGCATACGATTAAAATGTCATAATGCCAGAGTTGAGCTGTGTTTTTCTTTATAATAGGCAATGGTGCGTGCAAGAAGTTGTAAGATACCGGGATGCCATTATCTAAAACGAGTAGGCCTTTCTTTGCATGAACTACAGCGAAATAAGGAAATTGTGCCAGCCAGGCCCGGTGGCAATAAGGGGGGCCCCAGACTCCCCCTTATCACGCGCCACTGCTTGATGGAAAGTAATATTGCTTAGCAGGGCCCGAGTAGGCTACCTAAGCCTATTGATTTTTAATATGATTAGGAATAGGAGGCATAGGCCCTATAGATAAAATTAACATTCCTATTAGCCCTTGCCTTTTATTATCAACAACAAAGTTATCAATATCTACTTTTTGTTTAATTACCAGCATAATATAACGAGACAAATTTGTATATTACTATTCTGCAAACCATGATAACTGATAAGTAATGTACGTATACAAAATACGAACTAAAACATTCAATTTAGTTGTATTCAACAGTCAAATACATGGGAGATGACATTTAATGTGATGACAACATCAAAAACAAAATAAAGTTATTGGGGACGGTAACTAGCGCTTTGGACAACAATTAACACTGTGCGCATGGACAGGCAGGGAACGAGGAGCCACGACGAACATCTAGGAGGCAGTGCTTTTCGTAATCAAAACTAGTTATTTGTGCGGGAAGTGTGTCAGAACAAGGTTTTGCTGACCTAGGGTTGGCTAGGCTTGTCAAACATGTAACGTAAGTATTAATTTAATCTAGTCCTATAGCCTAATGGAACTTTAGACCTACACTGTTGTATTATAAATAATTTTCTACATCTGGACCTAGGCCAGGGACGGTTTCTGATTTGTTTTATGAGAGTATAATGACATCTTTTCTCGTTTCACACATAGAAGCAAAATTTAAAATGTCCGCCATTTGTTTACGTATTGCACTTTCCCGCTTACTCTGCTTATACCATCAACAAGTGTCAAGTAACTATAGTTACTTGTTGATTGTATGCCTAGTGTATAAGGCTTATTTTAAAACCTTTATTTGGAAGCCTTCCAGCAAACGTTTTCAACATTTTCTATCAAAAGAGACTTTATTACTATAACCTTAATGTTCATGTAAAATATGAACATTGTAGCCCCCCCCCCGTCTGGTCAGAATCGTGGGCCGATTGAAACTGACGTAGAAGATGTTAGTAGCAGTAGTAGTAGTAGCTAACATCCTTTAAGTTATTTTGAGCATGTTTCAAGCCATTTTTTCACCAAGAAGGAATGGTCGAACCAAATAAAATTTGGCATGTGTAGTCAGGTACCTAAATCCTCTCAACTTTGATAGTTTTTAAGTCCACATCACGTTACATGACGGCTGAGTAACACCTCGAAATCACCCCAACTCTGCTTGCTGTATAAGGTGCTTGAGTGTGTAGCGCACCACGGCTTGGCTGCGGCGCCCTAACGGGGACCTATATAACTTGTGTAATTATTTCTTGTTCTAGCAAGTTTATTGACTCCACAATGACAAATGTATCTACTTAATGTTAACTTCCTAGGTGTCCTAATGTCTGCATGTGATGCTGATATACTGTGCAATTAACTTTTTTTTAAAGACTAAGTTAATCAAAATCCAAGATCAGTCACATAGTTTTTAAAATAGTTTTTAAAATTATAATAATAATTTATTTGTATTCATGCAAAAAGTCCTTGCCTATCACTACGTCTACGTCACCAATCATGTCGTCTCTCCCTATGACGAATGGGAATAAGTACACATCAGTCCCTAAGTTTAGTGCTAAATCTGTCTCGCCTGTGGTTGATAATGCATCTCCTGTTGCAGCATATAATATTTGATTAAATTGTCGAACTGGTTGTCCTCCTGTTCTTACTATCCCTTGTCGTATTAACGAAACAGTAGCGCCACTATCAATGAAAAGTTTCACAGTTCGTTTAGTTCCGTTCTTATTATGCACCGTACCAGTTATAATAAATCCATTTTCCTGCCAAAAATTTCCAAGTATCTCATAACGTAACATGCGGGGCTCTAGTTTCCTTGGTTCCCATTTCCCACGCCCAAACGAGAACCTTGTTCGTTTTGCGCTTGGTATCTGGCGTCCCTCTGTTTGCGAAAGCAGTCACGCTGTACATGACCTGGTAAATTACAAAAATAACATCTGTTATTGTTTTGATTCGGATTTGAAGTAGGTCTATTACTTTCACTTGTCCGTCTTGCCGTCGTACGTCCTTCGGGTGAACGTCCTGCTTGTTGACAATTGCGTGCAAAATGTCCTGGGGCATTGCAATTATAACATCGTTTCTGTGTTTGTCTTCGATGCTGGCAGTCTCGGGCGTAATGTCCGAAATTACGACATTCATAACATTGTATTGACCCTGAGTTAAAGTTCAAGTTACTTTCCCTGTTTCTTGTATTATCGTTTCTATTATTGCTCGCATTCCATGGCCTCTCGGGTGTCCTTGTCTGCATAGCGCGTGTGTTAGTGGTTTGCACTGAGTCGCGTGGCGTAGGCGAGACTTGTTCTGATGACACTGTATTAAACACTGATTTCTTATCACTGGTTAACAAGTCATTTTCATTCTCCTCAATCGCTATCTTGACTGCCTCTGCGAATGTTTTAGGCGCTCTCAACAAAACAAATCTCTTTGCTTCTCTAATTCCTCGAAGGAATTGCGTTAACAATTGCTCTTCTAGCAATTTCAAACGAATGTTGTTTTCCGCTTTATCTTCCGAAATAACTCGGATTTTGGTACCTTCCTTCCTTAGCCGCGTTGCATACTGGTCTATTGTTTCAGTTGGTTGTTGTACACAATTATTAAATCGCTGTATTGCTGATGAATTATGTTTTCGTTCCTTAAATCGCTGAGTCAAGCTCGCTTTTATTGTTTCGTAATTAGCTGAGTGTAGCTCGGTTTCTACATTGAAATACTCCTTAGCTTCGCCTTCTAGCTTTAACACAGATATCCCGGTTTTATGTTCTGGTGTCCGTCCTGCTATTAACGATGCCCTATCTATTGATAAGAAAAAGTCCTCAACTGTTTGACCTGATTCTTCCCCAGAAAACTTTTCGATTAATGCAAGAAGTCCTGACACATTCCTAGAGGGAACCTCATCGGCTATCGGTACTACAGGCATTGTAAATAACTGTTTATTGCTATGTAGGGTTGATAGTGCTGTCACCAGTAATTTATTTAAAATTACGTTTCTATCGTTTCTCCTTGACACTGTCGAATCCCCCCAAAAATTTTAACTATCCCAAAACTGATCTAATCCGCAACTGATCTAATCCCGCATCGCTGTCACCACTGTAGTATGACGGCTGACCGGCTCCACAACTCTAGGTCACGGGTTCGAAACCCAGCCTACGACCACTGCTACTGACCGAGCCGATTAACCGACATACTAACTTGATAGCATGGATAAGAGCGGGAGTGCTAACTAACTGGAGGCAATGAGTAAGTGACTCAGGCATGAGTCAACAATTTTTATTAATGAATAAACAATACATCAATACACATTGATATAACGACTTAGCGTTCAACGTTAATACAAGATATAAAACCCAACTCATCAATCTCAATACCAATATTTATTATTCTGTCTTAAACATATCTTTACACTCTAGATCTACACAACAAATGTATGTAACTTTATTATTTCTATATTCCTAACTACATCCACACAATTTATTATCTTATTTTTTACTTCATTACGTGCATCAGCCTAAGGGTCTGATTCACATTCTGAGAACAATAGCTAGAAGAGTTATTATCTCATGCAAAATTCAATGTAACACATTATAATATTTATGTATAAGTTTCCATTACTTACGTATTACAGTACGTCTAGAGAGATGTGTCTTCCTTCTTTACCTCTAGCTTTCTGCTCGAAGACTGAACTTATTTGGTTTAAAGACTGCTGCTTTATATAGTAAAAATCCTTTAACCTATTCTTTAACCTGATTGGTAGATTCATTAACCTGTTCTTTAATCTGATTGGTTAACGATGACTCTATTAACTCGTTCTTTTAATCTGATTGGTTAAAGATGACGTCTCTTAACTCATTCTTTAATATGATTGGTTAAATATCATGTATTCGCGATAATGGTCTTAATGTTACCTAAGTTCATGGAATCTGCTTGTTAATGATAATTAGTTTCGAGGAAACTTTACCTGGTTCTATCCGGATTTAACTAACTGTTAATGACATCCTGCTGTAATAAAATATGGTCCAATTCTTTGAATCTGCCCATCAAGCTAATTACAATTCTTCAAATCTGGTCATTATGCTAATGGCATTCCTAACCTCGAAATATGATGAAATGCAATTGCTTGTGATGTTTTATCTAAATACTAAGCTTCAACTTGCTTGCTCCTATTAAATTCACTTTGCTAAATAGAACGTTGATTCCAGTCTACTACAATTATGATAATAAAAATAAAATTTTGCCTTTGTTGTTTCGTTGTTGTATTACCTGAGATTTTTTTGGGTGTTGTTGTTTATTAGGTTTAAGGGCGCTTCAACCGTTAGGTTATATTGTGCATACTGTGATAATGCAGTTTATTAGTTGATTGATTTGATATTGCTTAACGTCTCATATTAATGCAACTTGGCTAATCGAGACGAAGGGAGAGACGTAAGAGTTGACGCGGGGGGACAAGGGGTGGAAAGGCCTGTGCTGGTCAGAACCAGCCACAAGCATATGGGGAGGGCAGGGGTTCCCCCACGTCGTGGTCGTCTCCGTCTGTGTTGCCATTGTCGTCGCCGTCGGGAAGGTAGTCACAAGGAAGGGAAAGTTCCCCGACGACGACCCAGAGCTCGCCATTAATTTCAGGAAGAAGAACTCCCCTATAATCACGGGCAAAACCACAAGAAGGTTGCGAGTTGGAATTTAATGCACCACTCTAACCTTGGGGGCGGGGGAGGGGCCCATGCTGGTCAGAACCAGCCACGGGTAAGGAGAGGAAAGGGGTTTTCACGTCGCGGTCGTCATCGTCTTTGTCATCGTTCGTTGTGTCATTGTCATCGTCACCGAGGGTTGTCGAGGGAAGGGGACAAGGTCCCCGACGACGATTGTCACAGCTCGCTTTTAGTTTCGGGGAGTAAGATACTCCGCTCTTTCTAGCTGATGTTTGCGAGGTGGTCTTTTTCTCTTATAATCGCCTTGTACGATTAGCAGAGCCATGCTCTGGGCCAATTCTACCCCGGGCTCAGACGGGGGAATTAAAATCTCCATTTTACATATTACATATAACATTTACGTACGGAATTTCGGTGATTCGTTTCTTTTGTGATTCGGAAACATAATTTTCAAGGCTAAGGCTTTTCTTTCAAATAATATTTTCTCTAAGATCAACGGTTCGAGCCCTGTCGTACGTAAAGAGTGAAATTAGATGTTCCTACTACTGCGGACCCGGCGCCTCCACCAAATCTCTTCCTAACATTCACAAGTTAACGCTTAATCTTCTACCCCTTGCCGACCAGCTAGAGGGCTAAAAACAAGACAAAATACTCTCTAGGTATACGTCTTGGGACTTTACAAACTGGAAGGTCCCTGGTACCGTCGTCTCCGAGGGGCCAGCGCTGGAAGTGGGCCACTGCCAAGGTGCGTCGGGTCGTTCGCGGCCGTTGAATGTATCGGAATTTCGACTTATGTCAAAATGAAGATTTGAGAAACACACTATGTAGGCAAAAGGCAAGAGTGAATTGCTATAGGTCGTGCAATACACCACCATACACCACCATACCATGGGTAACATTACAGATCAGTTGCTGATCGTTGCGGTGTTGCCAAGTCGGCAGCCTGGAGATCCGTGTATCGTTTGTGCCACAAACTGTTGTTGGTGAATCAAGAAGCTGGAATTATTAAATGGCCAACTGTTTAGCAGCAAATAATTACTATTGCAGTGGTAAGAAAGAGAACCAATTTACAAGGTGTGTTCCAAAATACGGTAAACTTGTAAATAATCATTGTATTTAGTAAAGTTAATAGAAAACAGTATTTTAGAACAAATTTTCTTATTTTCTCTAGGTACAATGGGGTTCATTGATGGGTCACAAGAAGAAGGCTGTGACTAGTTTCAGTTTAAATGGTGCATTTTTGGTAATATCATTTAAATGATTGAATTGTTGTTTCATTGAGTTTTTATACATGAATTTAGTGTTAAAAGATAGCTAGGAAGCATTGAAACCTCAGGTACCGTTATCTCGTGAGTACCCACAGTATTTAATACGCATTTTAGTTTAATATGCATTTTTCACGAAATTTTATGTTGACATTTCGTATCT
>JAMZAV010015432.1:0-12830 GCA_024449915.1 Sweltsa coloradensis | reverse complement strand
CAGTATTTTGACTTGTTACTATCGCTTTCCGCTTCATAAGTTATGGGCGCCTGGCAACCCATAAGCGGGCCATAAGCGCATCGCCGCTTATGGGCCATCAGCTCAACTGATGGCATGTTACAGCTCGCCATAAGATCGCCATCACTTTGTGCTACTTGGGTTACTCCCCACGGCATTAGGTGGCATGAGATTGGAAGTGAAAGCAGTCCATACACAAAGGCATTAATCATTTTCTGCCATCCTAGTACATCTTTTGATTTCACATATTTCTTATACGTTACGTCATACTTGAAACATCTCCCATAATTTCCTCCCTGGTTCCCAACACTTCCCCTCATCATCAATCCCTCCCTCCTTCCCCTCAAGAAGATAACGTGCTGCTTACCGGTCGTAAATGACTCTTGAGTAGCCCGAGGTAGTTTCTATCCAGAGCTGTGGAATCAATCCTCTCTAAAATTATTAGCTTATCCCAAAAATAACTCTCCATGAAAAATAACAACAATAAAATCAACAACAACAACACACACAAAAATACTAGAACCACAACACCACAACAAACACACAACATCAAATACGACGACGAATAACAGTCTCACAACAGCAACAACATAAATATATTAACAACATCAGCAACTCAATAACACGATAACAGTAACATAACAACACTAATAACAGAAACAACAACAGAAGCATGTCTGCCTTGTTTTTCAACTGGAATTCAGTTATCTTTATTATTTGCCTGGGATTTGTGAAATAAAAACAAGGAGAGAGCACCATTAAAGACATTGAATACCAACAAAACGGTCTATGTCTTTGTTATTTGTGTTCTTTGTGTAGATACATTCAATTACTATTTCCCACTTCCATTATCCAATTGTATCCTTGTTATTCTCTTCTCTTCCCTTATCTTGGCCTGTGAAGCTTCCCATGTCATTTTCATTACTTACTTTCATAAGAGAAGCTTTCAAGAGTTAGCCTCAAGTTGTCGTTCCGCCCGCCACAGCGCTGCCGGCGGTCGTGGACATGTCACTGGAACTTCGTATAGCATTGTCAATTATCTAAATTACCATTGGCTTCCGTCAGACATAGCTTGAAGCGTCAACAGAACAGTTTCTGTGTCATGCGCGGGATATTGTGGGATGAAATGGCGACCGACTTTCGTGACAGATTGTGTCTGTTTTTGACACAAGATTTTGTTGTCGCAATTGTCTCGGAAAGCACTAAAGTGGATTGCGTTGTTACTAGTAATGTTTTGGGAACTTGTTTTGCTCCGGGAGAAGTTTACCACGTTGGTGTTTGGATACATTTAATTTCACGAAAAGTTATTGTATAAGACCAATATTTTTATGTCAACATTATATTCTACTATTTCTAAATGATTTAGATAAACCCTGCTAAAACAGGTATTCTATGATTGTGTGCCTTAGAAAATCTACAAAAACAATATTATGTATACTATGATTACATAGTTATTAAGCGTAAGCCCGCTTTTAAGAACATAGTTATTGATTCAAAACTATAATTGTCGTAGAAGGTTTTCGAAATGAATTATACTGTTGATATTGTTTTGTGGAGACAAAACGTATTGAATTTCAATTATCTACTCTATAATAAGGCAGCGTGATTATATTACATAATTAATTTGCAGCAGGTAACATCAAGGCGTTTGAAAATACAGTTTGAGATTATTTTATTAACCTAAAAGAGAATGTTAAGAAACGTAGTTGATTTAATTGACCTTTTACCTCCGTGTTGATGCTCCTACAATATCGCTACTATCATAATATTATGATTGCGTACTAAAACTAACATTACTGTGCCAAGCCAAGTCTTCAACATTCCACTCCATGATAATATTATGTTACTGCATAGTACCCCACACGAAATTTTCCGAGAAACACCCATTAAAAATTACTAGACTTTTTCTATGCTGTACAAGGCACCGGTGCTTCTTAGGGTGCATGCCAAGAATTTGATGATAATGTACCATTACTTCGATTATCATCTCCGATTCCAAGATTGATAATCACAAGTCAAGCTGGTATCGTTGTAAATCACAAAGTATCTTAAAATTTATGTTAAATCATTGATCGAAGTGTGTATTATTCATTTTGTAAATTTATTTAAATATCTTAATAGATGATAACTGATTCCAAATACATTCATTCCAATATTGTCCACAAAACCCATGTCCAGTATTGCAGAGAAGGTCGGGTAGTGGGTACAGAGTAGGTACCCAAAATAGGGAACAAAGCTATTTAATCAACAGTTTGTTTTGTGGGTGAGGTTACCAGGGCCATGTGTGGTCGAAGTAATCATATTCATAAAAGTCTTAAAATTTAAAGAAAGTCTTATTTGGCCCAGAATTTTTAATCAACTTCCCTATAGCGTCAGGTCTCTAAAGTATCGCCCAAGATTTAAGCGTGAGGTTCACAGGTGGTTATTAAACTATGGCAGAGAGTTATGTAAAGATTTACTTTATTTTTAGTCGTAATGTTAATCTAAGTGTTTTTTTTTGTGCTTTGCTTACGTGTTTCATCTTTGTCCTGCTATTTCATATTATATTATTCATCAATGTTATAATAGGTATCGTTTGATTTGCTTATATTCTGTAGTTTGTACTTATAACTTCGCTACAAGTATTGTAGTACTAAATGTTTTCTTATATTATTATGTTTTTTATGCATCATGTCTCCTTGATTAGAATTTAAATTTAATTTTCTACTGCGCTGCCCACACACAGGGTGTTACCCTATGTGGGTTTCTTTTTTTTCTCTCTAGAATGTTAATGTGCAGTAGTTTTTGTCTTGTTATTTTTAATATTGCATGGTAAATGGTTTAATGTATTTATAAAAAAAAAAAATTATTGAAATTGAAATTGACACATAATTTTAGCCTCCGTTTGAGTGGGGCAAACCCAGCCCCTTGAACACTAGAGTCACTAAAAACGTTGTTTTATACATTTTTAATGGCAATGTCACCTAAAAACGCATGTCCGTGCACCGGTAGCTCATGTTCGGTTATTATCGTGTAACGTGACACACTTGAAGACCAACGGCAGGGGTATAACGATGTTCAGTATTAACGGTTAGGGTTTTCTCGTAGTAAGCCTACGTATTGGCATTGTATATTAAATGTTATTAATAATTCATCGTGTATGGATTTACATATATGCTCTCCACTTTCAAACACCATTGCTTAACGTTGTATTGCCAATTATAACGCTATTTAACATCAAAGGTCCCATTAAGCCTCACCGAATTGAGCCCGCTCACCTCTCTCCCATACTGCGGTTCGCCGACACCGATACTACGACGCTCATAGTGTGCAATGTGACGAACTACACCACATCTCACCTAGAGCTTTGCAACTAAGTATTACTTTATGAGAAACATTCTCGTTATCTGGTTGTAAGTTGTCACAATTAAGATTATATTTTTAGTTGGGCAAACACACAAGAGTTTAAAAAGTAATAAATCAATGTCATTCCACATTGACATTGTAAGGTTAGAACCAGTTTGCAATAAGAATATGGTGAACCCGGCACCTCCACCAAAATTGGAAGTCTGCTTAGTTAGTTGACTACGTCTTTGATGCAGTAGACACTCATCTTGATTTATCAAGTATTCATATTTAATATTTATTTTTAAAATTGTCACCATTTTTTAGGGTTAAAAGTTTTATATTTTCTTGTTTGTTATCTTGTATTTTAAATTTATAAATGTTTGTTAACTAGGTTATATTATGTTATACGTGTTATTGAGTTAAAACTTTTTTCTTTGGAGTGAATTAGGAAATGTTGGTAAAGAATCAGCATTTCTGATATTCTCCGAATTGAACAATTATTTTTCATTTAGTTATGTAACGTTTATTCACATAGTCAACACATCTTTATTTAAATTTGTTCTTTAAATTTACAGTTATATTTTATGTTTAGGCTTGTAATATTAAATATTTTGTTATGCCTACTAGTTATACAACAAATATGATATTATTAATCAATAATTATAATTATTATAATCGAAGATTGTGTACGTAAAATTATGCTGGCAATTTGTTATGTAGTGTCTTATCACAAAAAGGTAGGCCCACAGATTTAATTATAATCCACACTAATAAAAGATAATAAATTATTATTTAACTGATCAAATCCGAAGTACCTACTTATTTTCTATATGAAGTGCTAACGTTTTGAAATCACGGTTTCTTGAAGCATTCTAAATTTTGTTCCTTCTTTTGGTAATGACTTTCTTAAGATTGCAAAGTGAAAAAAAAAATAAGAAAATATCTATTTTGTATGTATACAAATTTTGACACATAAAAAACAAACTCAATGAAACTTATTACAGATTTGTTTATGTAAAACTAATTAATACAAAACAATTGCAAATGCTGCTCGTCTCTTGTTTTACGTTTAGGTCAAACAGTGTTGTATAGGCAACTTCTAACCTTCCATAATGGAAGTGGAAATAATATGACATTATATTATAAAACGATTTTGAGATTTTAAAATAGTTTCTTCTTCCGAGACTTCGTACCCGGCACCTCCACCAAACAATAAAACTACATTAGTAAATGTTGGGAATTAGTTCCCGTTAATAGTCAATAATTTGTGTTTATTTTTAACAGTTTAAATGAAAGTGGATAATTACGAACTATTCATCAATTAAGTTTGAGAAATTAATGTAATTAAATTATTTTAATTATGTGAATTTCCACAAGCTATTTTTTGCAGAATACGAATAGATTGTGCTATTTCACTCTTATACCAATAAGGTGTCATGTGGATTTGAAGTTTGAAGATGCAGAAAAGTGACACATTAATCAATAAAACTCTAACTCACAATATTTATAGCGGTAAATTAGAATTTAGATTGGCACAATTGGCACATCTTAATTATTTGACTATCAAAAATATTTACTTCCATTCTGTAAAATGAATACGTGAATAGCGTGAGCATAATCATATGGCACTTTATCACTAGCTGAAACCGTAGTCACATTTATCCCATCGTCACCTGACACTTAAAATTTAAACAAAGGATGGCATCCCACTTCAATTCATTATGTTACACTTCCATTTCAGCCTATAATAATATGACTGTGATGTATTACTGCCATTTGCCATAGAATTAAAACAATTTATAATCTGATGCACTAAATTACTCTATAATACACTTAAAGCGTACATAAATTTATACCAGACACATTTATCATTATTTGTGACTTTGTGTTTTAACAATTTTGTATGATACATTGATGTAATTTCATTCCCCCTATCACCCAGCATATAAACCACAATCGTGTCAGAGATTGGTCTGGAATCTTAACCAATCAGAGATAGTTATACCTCACCGCTCGCCGTAGACGCAGCGTTAATTACCTCTAGAGGGGATTGTAATTTATTTGTGACGAGGGCTTCGTCGGCCGCGAATCTGTCTACGGTGTAGTCAGAACTGACTGAGCTTTCATAAGCTTCCTATAAGCCGTAGCTTTGGGGTTTAGGAGCTGAACGCAATGACGTCATCAAAGGAATCCTACGTCAGGGATCTAATAGCGTAATTACAATGCTATTGTAAATAGGGTGATATCTTTGCTGTCTATATTGTCTGGGAGTTAGTTAAATGTGTCTGAATGATAGTTACTACTGATGTGAGAGAGCTGGTAAATGTTTGATGTTTGGTGAGCGAAGCAGAGTTTACATATTTAATCCTGAATAATCCTGCTTGAAATAAAAATAAAACAATACCATAGTGCTGATGAAACGGTGCTGTTACAGAGGAAATACATTTTTAATGAAAGTTAATTTTCTTATTTCTCACCAACAGTTTGTTTCGAGATGGTAGACTATGCCGTCTGCGGTGGCACATAATTATGGCGCTGGTTCGATGCATGTGGCTCAAGGAGGACGTGGGTTTGAATCCCGCATACGACATAGTTTTTTTTGTAATCTTCTTCTTCAACGTCATTTATCAAAACGCATCGTCTCGAATAGCCTCAGTGTAATATGAGACGTTAAGCAACAAAAATCATCATCAACATCATTAAGGTGGTAGTAGACTCAATTCGATGATATGTAAAATATTTTAGAAAGTATAATGGTACTTAAAATACATTATGTTATGCTATTTGGCGCAAACAAAAACGGAAATAATTTAATAGTCAAAGCAAAATAAATATAAGAACATATTAGATCAAAAGCAATTATAAACAATTGAGTTAAATAGAAAATGTCACCATCCAATACGATGCGTTTTTAAATGAAGCATTTTATAGATTAATATTGACAATATTTTTTTCAATTGGCATGTGAATATATTATGACAGAAGATTGATTCACCTGCTCAATGATAGATGCATCTTATATTACAAACGTACATACACGTCACAAGGGAATTGATAGTCAATTTTCTCCAGGCACAGTAGTGCACTTACGGCATCTAAGCACTGCAGCGCATGCTATATTTGCATGGTCTTTCTCCGTTACCCAGTCTGCTGTATAGCTTTGCGACTTATCTGTAAATATATTTTGTTATGTTTGAGTAATCATATGTATTGCGAGTCGTTCGCTGAGTTAGAATACTTTATAAAATCCTCATGTTTCGATGCGATTTTGCTCATCATCAGGAGCAGACTGATGTCCTCAAATATGAGATTGTTGTTAATTTATGTTCCTGCATTTGCTTTCGATGCAATTGTAAAAATGTTAATACACACAACAATATCTAAACTTTATTTTCAAATACGGTGCTGAATACGTAATTTTCAAACATTTATCGAATTTGATAGATAAACCTGCGAATAAATTGATTTTTATAAATAATTCAATAACGAACAACTATCAAAATCGTTACGTTTTGCATGGAATTATAAAAGTATTATTGCAGACGTAATGATACGTCAAATAATAAAATATAAATAAAATTAAATATGCGTAAATTTTGGTTAATCACTAAACATGTTGGATTTTATTAAATACTGCTCAATTGTACTAAAATAAATGAGAAATCCACAGTCACCCCAACATTCTTTCCTCCCTCATCATCATCATGTGTTCAAACCTTCGCAGCCTTTCTCTCACCAGCTTTTAAGAGAATGGTCCCTTTTGGATAGTAGTAGCACCTTTCTCCCAACCTCAGGGGCCGAATAAAGATTAGCTGTTTTTCTTGTGAAGTGTTTGCGATTGGTGGAGTCCGTAAGAAAATTTTCAGTCACCTCCCCACTCCCCCCCCTCACCCATCATATATAAAGTAATCGTTCTGTCATTTGCACAAATAAAGATTGCATTATGAAAGTGACGCCTTCCGTTTATTTATTAAAATAGTACTAGAACGTCTAATTTCCAGTTGACATTTACGAAAAACCAAGTCATTCAGACTCTTTAGATTATTCCTCTGTGGAGGGTCTAAAGTGTAAATCTTTGTTTTACAGCCAAAAAAAAGATTTACACCTTAGACCCTCTACAGAGGATTAACCTAAAGAGTCTGAATGACTTATTTTTTCGTAAATGTCAACTGGAAATTAGACGTTTTAGTACTATTTTAATAAATAAACGGAAGGCGTCACTTTCATAATGCAATCTTTATTTGTACAAATGACAGAACGATTCCTTCATACATACATTAGTTTTGTTTATGGTCGTAATGTGGGTATGTCATATTTTATTTGACTAAATCAAGTCCAACACAGGGCTGTAGACTAGCTCACATGCCCTGGATCCAATATGCGGCGCCCCATTAAAAACAACGTTATTCAGTCTTCACAGTAGTTTGTCTCTGGACCACACGGGTCGTCAGTTGTGGTTTGTGGTGGGAGAGTTTTGCTGGCCGCTTGAACGAGTCAGGGGGTGGGACGGGGGTGGAGGATAATTTGCCCGCCCTTCGCTTGACCCTGGCTCCTTCGTGCTCGTGCTCGTGCTCGTGCGCTCCCTCGTGCTCGTGCATAGAGGCGACCGGGGCTCCCACTACGTTGTCCAGGACAGATAGTACCAGCACCATCAGCACAGACGAGAACCACAGCATTGCTACCAACAGAAAAGCTCTATTATAATCATCACGGGTACGGTGAACCTCGAAGTGCGGAGCGAAGCTATTATTCAACGGATTGTCGAAGGAGGATCGTAATGATATCCGACCATATGTACAACGGCGAAGTAGGTCAGGGGGTGGGAGGATTCCGGCAATTTCTTGGGCATGTCGATGTCGTCTAGCCTTTCCTGACTCTTCCCCCACATTGTCTAGTTCTTCCCCTTTATTCCAATCATTTTACTGTTTAATTATTTCCCAAGCTGAGTTTCGTCATTCCAGATCCATCTTCATTACCTCTTCCCACCTCAAACTGTGGTCCTTTTTTCTGTTCATCCCCTGCATTATGTTCAAATTGTATCTTCGGAACTATATGTATCCTTGAACCATTGCAGCCTTTCTAAATTTCCCCTAGCATTAAAATCTCTTGGTGTGAGCCTGGTTGAAAGCATTGTACTGTTTGGATGCTGATTGCACCACCCTTCCGACCTCAATGGTCACCAAAACATTCTGTATCATCATTTGAATGACAATGTCAACAAAAGAAACGCATGTCAATTGGAGGGCTTGTTTCACGCCATGGTCAGACAAGACCCGGACAGACGAACGGACAGAAAATAGAGGCTTATAGTGGAGCAAAAAAACACTGGAAGGAGAAAAAGAAAAATTAATTTCTTAATAACAACAACAACAACCCCAGCCTCGACATTGCATCTTGCACGACACGGGTTTAGGCAACAACAGCTGGGAAGGAATCAACCGATATGTTACTTTATACATTACTAGGTCATATGTTAATAATATGATGTATGAATATGATGAATAATAAATGAAATATGTTGCGGAAAGGACAATTGTGAAGTTATGTCCAAGGGTTGCGGGATTTGAAACCGGGACCTCCCGACTCAGAGTCGCACACTTAACGCTCGAGCCAATACTGTATACATTATGATTTATACGTCGTTCACCGTTTAGTAGTGACACATCGTTCACAGTTAGTAGTGACACATCTAAATTTAACAAATAAATGTAAATCTGTGAACCAAGCAATTCATTTGGCACACTTGTTTTATTGAACAATTATTGACACAAACCTCTCAAGCTGATACACAATTTGGTTGTTCGAATTCTTGAGCTTCGAAACTAGAAAAAAATAAACAACCCAATTAATAGACTACAATCATCAGCTTCGGGCCAATAGGAATTTGATGACCAAATTCTTAACGAAAATTTCCGGCTCATAAAATATTATTCAAATTATTGAGAAAGTGATGGAAGATCTTTTATCATACACTGTAGTCGAAAAATATTTTAACTAAAAATCGAAAGGATTTTAAAACCAATCAATTGTGAAACTGAGATTAAGATTAAGATGAGAACAGATGAGCAAGAGGAAAACTTCACTATTATTGATCGTTGTGTGGATCGATTTGAAACAATTGATAGACAAATTTTAATAATATAACTTGAATATTATGGCATAAAGCTTTCAAAAAAATCGTACTATTGAATAGTGATAGTATATTGAAATGTATCATAGTTCAGAATGATCGGTTATTGTTCATTAGGGTAAAGAAATCTCGGGGTACCTCAAGGGTCAGTGCTAAGTCCTCTTTTGTTTCCCATAACATTTTTGTCTTCTTGTTTTGTGTTGTAGAAACATATATTTAAATAACAATTATTTTCAATAGATAGATTTTATACACAATTTAGAAAAAAGTGTTCTAATTTAATAAAAAATAAAACATCTATAAGTGCATACGAAAGTGAGGCATTGTGGTTTGTGCTTTTATACACTGCCGTTTTGTCCATGTATATGAATAAAAATATCCCAATGTATAAAAATGAAATAGTAACTGAATAGTGTGATATGTTTGTAAGTTAGTATCTGCATTGAAACAAATATTTGTATTAGGTAAGCAATATTGTTTAAATTGTTACGTTGTACAAGTATACAAAAACATACAATACAAGTATACTAGGAGCAAACCTTGCTTAATAAAATTTAACCACTTCTTCTATATTGGATTAACATATACCTAAAGTAAAATGTTTTTATTATTTGTTCTTAGATAAAATATCTTTACAGATTGTTTTTCAAAGTTTTATAGAGTCAAAATGTGAATTGTGAATTGTTAAAAATTGTATAGCTTTATTCAAAAAAAATTAAGAAATGTTTCTTTGATAAGTTTTAGATTTTTGTAAATTGCAAAGAATTTGTACAAATTAAATTTTAAGACAAACTTTCTCAGTAGGCTAGACCAAGAGATGAAAGATGTCCAATGGTCTCCAAGTTGAAACTGTGCTAATTCACTTTCAATTCGTTGCTTTAACGCAATGATTTGAGTTGATGATCATTCCGATCACACCAACTAAAGAACAATGGGTTACCTAACGGCAAACAATTATTTTTAATTGTGCAATAAGAGTTTTAGTCGCTCTGATAGCTAATAAGAATTGTTAAATGATTTTTGTGTAAGGTCAAAGTATGCAGTAATTATTATTATTATCATTATTATAAATAAATTAGTGTTGACGTCAATTCGCATTCTCCACTCAATCTTATCATTGAAAATTCTTTCGTTTCCTACGTAATACCCATGGATTGATTGCATAAAATTATTTTCATCATACAGGAAAATCGAGATGATATTGTGTTAGTTACTTGTACCACAAAACGCAAACAAATGTTGTATTAATGAACCTACCCTCTCCCTGGAAATATCCTATGCTGGCTACAAGACTTCTACACTGTGTGTGACACCATTTGACCTGTTTAGACTGACAAAATGTATTATGGCTGAATAGTCTGAATTCAACATTGTTTAATGGTAAGGTACATAATTGCTGAATTTTTAGTACGAATTAAACACTGAAACACACATGAATATGGACACTATGAAATGAGAGTTGAGTAACATATTTTATTGAGTTTATATTTGATCGATTATTATTGAATTGATCTGATATCAGATTTCTTCCATACGCATGGAATGTCGGCTAATTTTTTAATGCTACCTCAAAATATAATTATTAATATCAAGTCATAAACCGAAATTTCGATGACGTTCTTTTTTTTTGAGAAACTAACCAAAAATCGTAACATTGTTACAATGTAATCTACCTCGGTTGATGTGGACAAAAGCTACAATGTACTTAGCTACAATGTACTCTGCCTCAGTTGAATCTGGACACAGCATGTATATTTTTATGATTTCACTTAAGGCTAGACGCATTTCATCAAGATGTCATGGGTATGCTAGGATATTTCCTTGTGCGGGGTCTCAAGCCTCGTAATGCGTATTACTTTTCGTTCCCTCTTCTAATTATGTTAGTATTTAATTGCACAATTATTTCAGAAGAACATGTATTTGCATATTCGTTTAATTTTCTGATGAAACCTTCAAACGTAACATATTAATTTTTGAAACTTACAATGAACAGAATTAGGAATGATGAACACTTCATCTTAGATGATAAGTAAAACAAAATCCATTCTATGTTTTCCGACACAAATTATTGCTAGTAAGATCACCTTGACAACAAAACATCGTAACAAATACGGTGTGTTTGAAGAAGTTTTGAATTCTAAGTATCACATTTGTGTATTCAGTGAACATGACACCAACAATCATTAGGTAATAATAACATGTACAAGCACAAGCAATTGTTTTTAAGAACACTATTCAATTAAGTTCAATTGTGTATTTTCTTGTACTTTGACTAAGTATACACGAATGCCAATGAAGGGTTTTTAAATCTAAGTTTTCTGTCTGCTGGAAATTATTTAAAGACAAATTTGTTATCAAAAAATGTTTTTCGCCGTGTTTTTAATTTGTAATAATTATTTAGCAAAACACGACCGTTTCCTTTCTGCTCAACTGTACGCGAGCAAATTGCCTTGAGTCAACAAAATGTGCACCTAGGGAAAAATCTATCTTCATTATTTACTAGAAAGAAAATAACATTTCCCAACTCAACTCGAATAGGTTGAATTAAAATATAGAGAACTCGTTAGGTACATTCATGAAACGAAACACAAAACATATTATACACACTCATGTAGAGTTCATTTTGATGTGTTATTTTTATTAAAATCTCAAAGGATTGTTTTCTTTTAATTAATTCCCAACGTTAACCGAACTTTCATTATTTTCTAGACAAAAGAACAATTTTCTCTAAACTACTCGCATGTACATTATACCCCGTTGAGTGTTCATCTGCTTTGTGCTAAACTGTACTAGACTCATTGCATAAAATGTATAACCATGTATACCGCTGTTGTGTTTGTCTATCACTATGTTGTTTCTAGCATAACAGCTTCAGGGTACATAACCTTATATAAATAATAACTAGAAGAGATGTATCAGCTGTAATAAAGGTGGTCGCAACTTGAATTTAAGTAAGCGGCAATCTCAAGAGTGTTGGATGAGCTCGGCCTCATTTGGCTTTATTGAGGAGCCCAAGGAAGGATTTATTCTGGATCACTGAGTTCTTTTGGGTTGTGGTTTACAAATTTTCAAAATCGTATTGAATGTTTTTAGAAACTGACCGTTAAAAGTCCACCAGAGATATTTTTTAGTATAAACCAAAGCTTGTGTAGTAAACACTTATTAGAAGTATTTACATGTTCACTGATCACGCCGCGCGCCTATTCGACATTAAAAGTAACAAGAGATCGCGCCACCGTCGCGCGGATTCTTGCAATATGGCCGGAGAAACGAGGTACAGCCGTGTTTACCACACGCCAGGTATTATCCTGTCAAATAAAATCGTATATTGACGTTTGGGGAAAAAAGGGAAAAA
>JAMZAV010015430.1:0-12860 GCA_024449915.1 Sweltsa coloradensis | reverse complement strand
AACAAAATAACGAATGTATGACAGTTTGATGTTGGACGACAACCAATGATATATTCTAACCCTCAATTGTTGAACTTATAAAACTATTTACAGATTCAAACATATTAAGATTATGCTTATAGGTATCATATGATTAATTATTTACGTAACTTATGATTAATATGATATAATTACTTATAGATAAAAGTAATTGATTGTCAATGATTTCTGTACGTTACAATATGCAACAGTTTAAGCGATATACTTTAATAGGTTGAATCCGTATAGTATCATGTAACAAGTAGTAAATTAAACACAACTCTTCATTTGTAAAAAAAAAAAAAAATAAAACACTCTTTACAGTGTACACCCTAAACCTATACCCTATACATACACCTTATTAATTTTATAATAACCTTAAGACGAAGTGTAACATGTCTTCCTAATTTATTCATCGATCTAGATATTCCGAAAAAATGAAAAAAGTGGTAGTTGCAGGGCTCAATGACCCAAATATGCTTAAAACATCATGGCTACATATTATCACACAAATCCGATTGAATCCAACATAATTTCGTAAATTACGTATGTAAAGCTTTTTTTCATCGAATGTGTATAAATATGAGCAATGAGACATTCGATTTATTGCTTGGACGATGGGAATGCAATAAGTGTATAGACAATTGGAATACCAGCAAGTGTCTTCAATGTGGTGCTCAAGATGTCTATGAACTGAAGAATAGAACAAGAAGAGTTTCGCCGAGATGGTACTGTATGAATGTTTGTTTCCCCTCTAAGTGTACACGATCTTTTTAATCATGATGTCGACAAAGAGTCTCAAAGTAATGATGATGTTGCTAAAGGTTTACCAGTATTGCAAAAAAGGAATGAAGCTTGGACATCTTAATATACGTAAGTTGGATAAGTATATAGATCAGTTAAGGGTTATTCTTGACACGTACAATTTTGATATATTTGCTTGCTGTGAAACATATCTAGATGAATCTGTTCTAGATGGTTTTATTACTGTTGACAATTATAAAATGCTAAGATTGATCGTGAAAGGGAAGGGGGAGGGTTAGTTATTTATATTGCTGAGAAGTTCATGTCAAGTGTAGTTGAGTGTAAAGTTAAATTTCCGATGGATGTTGAGTTGCAGTCAGTTAAATTCTGGCTTCCAAATGTAAAACCAATGATTTTTACAGCAGTTTATAAAGCTCCACACGTAAAGTTAGAAGAATTTCAGATTGTTTTGATAGTTTAGTAAATAATTTAAAAATTGGAAGCTAATGAATATTTTTTCTAGGTGATTTCAACATTGATTTGAGTAAGAAGACATTACCAGTAAATCATTTCAAAATTCTCACTAGATCACATGGATTGGTGCAATTGATAAAATCTGTTACTAGGGTTAATAATAGGTCAGCTACTTTAATTGATCACGTTTATGTAAATCACAATGAAAATATTATTCAGTCAGGTTCTTATAAGTGTAGGATTAAGTGATCATGAATTAATTTATTGTGTTCGTAAGATTAATAAGCAAAAGTTTCTTCCTAAATTTGTAAATACTAGAAATTATAAGAATGTTGATTGGAAGCAGGTAAATGAAGATATATCAAGTGGTCCCATTGACCAAATTGGTATGGCGGTAAGTTCAGATGATAAATAAGAAATGTTTGTTAAAGTAACCGTGGAAACTCTAAATGAGCAAGCACCCCCCTAAATTAAGAGTTAAAGGAAAACCAGCCCCATGGTTAACAGCAGATATTAGGAAATCCATGCATAGGAGAGACCACTTGCGCAAAGAATTCAGAATTTTTAGAAGGCCATCAACGTGGGAGGAATACAAGAAAGTTAGAAATAAGGTAAATAATCAGATTCGTTTTTCTAAGCGTGAGCATTTTAAGTCTTCTTTTGATAATGATATTTCTTCAAAATCTTTATGGTCAGTTTATAATAAGTTGACAGGTAACAAAGTGAAAAAAGAGTGTAGCATAGCCTCATTGACAGAGAATGGGGTATCCTACACGTCTAATCCTGACATTTGCTGTTTGTTACAGAAAAGTTTTGTTGTGAACGATGTAGATTTTTCCAGTGAAATTGGTAAGTTTAAAGATTTAAATAGAAAGAAGCAGATGATCTCCCGCATGTAAAGGTAACTAATGAAGAAGTCATTTCAGCAATTAAACGCCTTAAAATTAAAAGCTCGACAACACTTCAAGAGATTCCATGCATAGTATTCAAGAAATGCGCATCAATAGTCGGATTATTGGCGTATCTAATTTCCCATTCTTTCTTGTAGGTGATTTCCCAAACACAGCTGAAATTGGCAAGGGTAAACACCTATTTATAAGGGTAAAGGTAAAAAGAGTGATAGGAATTCTTATCGACCTATATCAACTCTTCCAATTGTAGGGAAAATTATTGAAAATATTTTGCACATGAGGTTATTACATGAAGTGGATGCATCTGAAGGTTTAAGTGAAAACCAACATGGTTTTAGGAAAGGTAGATCAACGCAAAGTGCCCTTCTAGCATTTACAGATTTTATCTATAAAGGGATTGACAAGCGGAATGGTAAGGTTGGAGATGTTTTTGTTGATCTTAGGAAAGCATTTGATTCAGTACCTTTTTTACCTCTTTTAATAAACTAAAAACCAGGTATAAACATAAGTCCTTATTTGTTATCAATATTGTCGGATTACTTTTAAAAAGAAAAATGTTTATCGATGTTGCAAAATATAGTTCAAAGGTATTCAATATATTTTGTGGAGTACCGCAAGGATCAATATTAGGACCCCTTTTATTTATCTTTACCATAGATGATATATCTACTATAATGGGAGGAATCAATTATATTTTATATGCTGATGACTGGTCTTTTATTTAGAAGGTGTGGATGTTGAAGAGATCGCAAGACGTCTTCAAGAAGTTTTAAAGAGGATGGATGATGGTTTAAAAACTCAGGAACTTGATATTAATTATAGTAAAACAAATTTTATGATTTTTCATAAGGCTAATGATAGAAGCATGAATGATATCATTTGACGTTGAATTGTAATGGTAATCTAATTTCTAGAGTATATGAATTTAAATATCTTGGAGTTTTCTTAGATTGTAATTTAAATTTAAGAAACATTATGAATATGTATGTAATAAAGTATCATCAGCAATAGGAATTATAAGTAGAATGAAGAGGTTTGTAACAGAGAGAATGTTGAGGTACTTGTAGATTCTTATATTCACTCTATTATGATTATTGTTTAGTGGTTTGGGCAGTAAGACCTTCTACCGAATATGTTGTACTTCAGAAGAGAATTGACCATCTGTTTGATTCAATTCCTATGAGCCAAGATTTACAATCTGATTGCTTCACGATTGAGGAAAGAATGAAATATAGCGTACTGGTAAATACATACAAAATATTGAAAGGTATGTATTCAGGTATTTACCCAATATTTTTCAATTTGTGATCGTGATAGAAATTCTATCCAATGAACTCTTTGAAAGTTCCTAAATTAATTTCTGAATCATTAAGAAAGTCATTCTTGTACAGAGGAGTATCCTTTTGGAATTCAATTTCTTATGATATTAGAAGCCATTTACTGAGTAGGAATAGTACAATTTAAAAAGTAAAAATTGAAGCAATGATAATGAATCGAAGAACAAAGAAGAATTGATTTTTACTATTTATTTGTGGGGCATGTCTCTGTGTTTATGTAATGTTAATTATCTTCATATGTTCTTATTCATGATTTTGCTGTTCTCTTTGTTTGTTCATATTGCTTTGATTTTGATGTATTCAATGTATTTTCAATTGATATTTTTCTGCCTAGATTGTCTGGTTGCCGCCCACTGGTGGAACTTGCAACTTGAATTAGGTGTCCTGTATCATTGCTGTGATCAGTTTTGACTTGAACAATTTTAAATAATTATATATCTGATATAATTATATATTAGAGTCAAGATCTTTTGCACTAAATTGTTATCAAGATTTGAACACAAGAATGATGGTTGAACACAAGAATGAAGATTCGCGTTCGGTGGTTTCTTCCGCGAAAGATGATTACTCCCTGATTGCTGTTCCTGATTTTTGGCAAACCTCATATTCGTTTGAGTGGGATCGTCTAATAAATCAGTTTTTTCTTTTCGTTTTTTTTTTATGTTTTTATTTTTTCTTCTTCTTTTTTCTTTTCTTTCTTTTTTCTCTTTTTTTTCCTTTCCTTTTCTTTTATTTTCTTTTTCTTTTCTTTTCTTTTCTTTTTTCTTTTCTTTTCATTCCCCACCCCTTTTTTATATATTCGATTCATTCATAAATTGCATTTAATATCTTTATTTGTTATCAAATTTGTTGAATATTTAATGCATTGTTGTAATATTACTATTTCAAATATTTACTTAAATGTAGTTCATTGTTGTGTCTGCATCTATGTAATAGATTTTTAGTTGTCCTCCTTTGTAAATCAGTTTTTATAACTGAATAGGATAGACGTTAAATAAATAAATAAATAAAAATAAGTATTCAAGACAAAAACATTTTTTAAACTGTATTTTTTTTGGGGGGGGGAGGGTGGCGGGTAGGACCCCACAGAGCCAGTCTGACGAGTGGTATTCTTTTCCGTGGTAATTTTTTCTATAAAATGCCGTATTTTTAATCATGTATACCTATGAGGTCAAATTTGGCTTTTTTTGGGCCCACTTCGGGGGGCGTTTGACAAGGCAAATCCCCAACGCAGCCCGTCTGACGAGTGATATTCGTTTTCCTGGTATTCAGCTCTATAAAATGACGTATGTGTAAATCATGTATACCTTATGAGGGCAGTTGACTTTTTGGGGGCCCACTTTGGGGGTTACCAAACGGGTCAAAGCCCCAATGCAGCTCGTCTGACGAGGATATCGTTTCCTGGTAACTTTTTCAATAACATGGCGTATGTTGAATCATGTATACTTATTGAGGGAAGATTTGACTTTTTTGGGGGGCCACTTTGGGGGCATCTGACGGGTCAAAGTACCAAGACAGCCCGTCTGACGAATGATATTCGTTTTTCTAGTAATTTTCCCTATAAAATGACGTATGTTGAATCATGTATACCTTATGAGGGCAGAGTTGACCTTTTTGGGGCCCACTTTGGGGGCGTCTGACGGGTCAACGGCCCATCACAGCCCGTCTGACGAGTAAAATTCATTTTTGGGCTAACTTCTTCTATAATTTTTCTTAGTTTCAATCAGTATACTAATAGGGGCAGATTGACCTTTTTTTGGGAGGCAACTTTGGGGGCATCTAACGGTGTCAACGGCCCAACGCAGCCCGTCTGACAAGAAATATTCGTTTTTTTGGTAATTTCCCTATAAAATGACGTATGTTTGAATCATGTACACCTTATGAGGGCAGAGTTGACCTTTTTTGGGGCCCACTTTGGGGGGTCTGACGGGGTCAACGGCACATTGCAGCCCGTCTGACGAGTGATATTCATTTTTGGTCTTACTTTTCTTTAATTTTTCTTATGTTTAATCATGTTTACTTAATAGGGGCAGATTTGACCTTTTTTGGGGCCCATTTGGGGCGTCTGACGGGGTAAACGCCCCAACGTTGACTTGTAAGACGTGCATTTTTTAAAATGACTTGAATTTCCGCTTCTATTCAATGGTCAAACCATATGTACCCTATGAGGGGAGACTTTATGTTGCGAGCTCTCGGGGAGATTTATGTTGCGAGCTCTCGGACTATAAGGCGAATTGACACAAAAATAACAGTACTAGCAGAGGACACAAAAGAGGAGCTAAGAGGAATCAAAAAGAAAGTAGATCAGCAAACAGGGAAAATAATGCAAGTAACTGAACAATTAGAACGAATAGTTGAAGAACAAGAACGAATGAACCAAAAAAATCGATAAATGGATAAGAGAACTACAAGAAGTAGACGAGAAAGTAGACAGACAGAAAGCAGAACAAAATGCGATCAACATAAGAATGTGCATACAATCGGAGGAACTGCAGACAAAGTTGAAGGAAGTAGAAGAAGAACATGAAGGGGAGAAATAGAAAAGGGAAAGGAAGAAATAGCGAGGGAGAGGGTGGAGATGAAAACAAGTGATGGAAAGAATGAGACAGGAAATAGAAAGCATGAAGTTACAAATGTCAACACAAAACACGGACATGGAACGATGGACCGAAGGCCGAATGAGAAGGATAGAGAACATGCAAGTATGTAGAGAACAATGGGATGGAAGAATGATTGAGGAGGATGAACGATTCGACAAACGAGGACAAGACGTCACAGGACAGTTATACATGATGGAACAACAGATAAAAGGGGAGAACCGAGCAAACGGAAGAAACTATTCGCCCCTTTAATCAAAAGAAAACAAGCAAGAGACAAAAGAGTGAATATCTCAAGACGTAGGGGGAGTAAAAGCAGAAATAGCAAGAGCCAGGGAGAAAGGGGAAAAGTATCACAAGCAAGTGGAGGAAATGGAGACCCCATTTATACCACACCGAGAAAGATTGGAGGGAAACCATAACGATGATTGATAGAGGAAAGAAAGGGAAAGTAAGCGGATAATAGGGGAAGAAAAACACACACCGCCAAGAGAAAATATCTTGCAACGGAGTATAGAACAAAGCATCAAGAAGGGAATGGGAAAAAAAGAGAAGAAATACGAATGCAGAAACAGTGGGATGGGAAAGGGAGAACTATGTCAGCAATAAATTGGCAAAGGAAGAAATAAGATTTTCTAATTTACCGAATCGATTGCATCCACTAGAGTTTTAACACAAATAGAAGGAAGATTCGAGATGTATGAGATAACAGGCCCAAGGAAAGACTGGGAATGGCAGTACAATGTTGCGCGGGGAGCGTGAAACGAGTGGCAAAGGAAACGAAATTTCAAGACATACCAGGAATTCAAAACAGCATTTCTAGAGCGATACTGGAACCAGTTCGAACAAGGAAAAATCATAAAGCAAGTATATAATGGGAAATACCAGGGATAGTCGTTCGATAGGCAAAATTATCGCTCAAACGGGGGTGGCAAAGGTTCACGCATACCATTCGTTTCCCCAACACCCACAGCTATCATTTTAAGCTTGATTAACTCAACATTTCGTTCGCCTTCATAGCGTCGCGACGCTATGAACACGCCCGACGCTAAATTTTTTTCGTCCGCACAGTGACAAATTAAATATTAAATTTCTTTGTTATAAATGCAACTTACAGACATCACTTTATGTCCATGTTTTCACCTTTAATCACGTTTTAATATGGGTGTACTTGTTATACGTCCAAATACATAAATACATTCTGTTTCATGATCAAATAGACCTCAAGATGCGCTTTTTTAATAATACGCTTTGTTTTCTTTTGTTGGCAAAGGTAGATTTTTTTTACAAATGATTATTCAAATGCTCAATTTAATAGTAATGATGTTGGCAACAAAATGGCTATCTTGAATTGGCCCTAAATATTACAGATACACTGTAAATAATAAAATACCAAAGCTGCGCGCGGCCCCCGAGTTCTGGAAAAAACGTACTATATCACTGAAAATTTTCCTTTCTAATTAAAGTTAATTCATTATTTTTCACTCTTGAACGCAAATAAAGCAAATCAGGATTAGGATAAATGTAATCCAAACAGAAAAGTACAGTCAGTTACCAAAAGTGGGCCCCTGCTATATATTTTTAAGAAAATGAAGGTTTGCAAAGACAATTGCCCAGTGTATTTGTTTATATTTGTATATTAGTTTTATAATATCACCTAACTGGGATAAAAAATAACATGATATACATTTTGGCGATTATGGCTATGCAAATAGTTGAATTCCTGAAAAATATATGTGTAAAAAACGGGTGACACTAAATATTTTTTCCACACTTTCCACTTCAATCCCGAATTTCTTACTTTAAGCATAGCTTTTAAGGGTTTTTAAAAAATTTTCTGAGAGTATCTTACACAAGAAAAAGCATTGTTACGGGGAAAAATATAAAGAATATGTAGGTATAGACTGTTCCAAAAAGTGGGTCCCTAAATATTATTAGTAAATAAATTAATATTTTTTATATATTGTTTTACATTGTACATTTGTCATTACAACAATTACACCATGTACATGTACATTGTTTAGCTATAAATATACCATTACATTAAGACACAATATAAAAGTAGACAAAAGGAAATATAACTGTCAAAAAAAAAATAGAAAAACCCTCCAAACAGTAAATGCAGATTGCTTCATGCAGCTTTCAGGTTCGAGTGCATAATGCCAAATCATACCGTTATTTATCGTTTTTATAAATTTTTAGTAATTATTTTTGCTACAAAAGAAATGGACGCAAACGTAATTATTTATAAGATTAATAATAAATAAAGAAGTCCGGGTCTGTTCACAATATGTGTTGTCAGAGAACTATTTTGCTTAAAACCCTTGTTATATAATGTCTATCTTAGTCAAAATACCTGCAGAGTAGCCTATAGCATAGACATTCTGTAAGAAAAGGTAGGCATATTTCGATACGTGAAATTTTAAAATAAAAAATTTAAAAAAAAATATATTTCCAATCACGTCTGAGTCGATGTTTTTTTCGTTTCATCCTCTTTTGGTACTGACATCAGAATTTTGTACAAGTCTGTATTTTGCACATGTCGGTACACGAAGATAATTACGAATCAATAACATGACTATGGAAGACATTGGCGTGAACAATTGCATGCTAAGAGTATACAGCACATCAGTTGGAGCTGGTTCAATGCTCAACCATATCTCAAGAACCGGCGTAGTTCTGAAATCGTTGATATCTTCCATCCATGCAACTTGGAAGAGGTATTTTGAAAAGGATTCCAGGGCCCTCATTTCCCTATATCAGACTGAGTTTTTGCACGGTTGATGTATATTGAAGTTCGTCCTTACAAGGTGGGAGAAAAGTATTTTGTATAGTCCCCCTTTTTTCGGGGCAGAACAACGAACAACGCATAGCGCAAATCGTTTAATTTGTTATGCTATCTCCTCCATAAATATTGCACACAAACTCACAATCTATTGTTTCAATTCTACAATTCTTCGAAAATTGTGGAACTGAATGTTATCGGTACACTAGACTGTATTGATAACGTACCAGATCCTTTATCGTAGCAAGAAGAAGCTGATACTAGCATACTTCATGCTAATCACGCGACAGGAGCGGGATATGAAGACTTTGTTATTATTTGTGACGACACGGATGTCGCCATATTGATCCTCTTCCATTTACCATCAATCAACCAAAAGGTTAACTACACTGTGATGTTCACTGATGTCCAATGAGCACTTGTGGCAGAACCTATAACATGTGCGGTGTGCCATGTTAGTTTTGTGACATCAGCAAGGCTCTTCGAGGCACGAGATTTCTTCATGGATTTTAAGTGTTTTAGCAAAATGTTTGCTAGTGTCGACGCCGTTTCTTCTTGATGAATGTAATTATGACAACGATAAAAAAATAATAAATAAATACATAAATAATGTACAAATAAAAATAAACATTGTTTGTAATTTGGCTGCAATTAAAAACTAACCTTGTAGCCTATTTTTGTTCAAGAAATCTCTTATCTTACAAACGGGCACTCTTCAAAGGCGAAAATTTGGAAGACATAAAAATCTTACATAGTACGCTATGGGGCAAAAAACATGCCAACACACTTCTCGGGATGAAACGCTTTATCTTGATGTTATACATGTTAGCGCTTTTGAAGGAAAAGGAAAGATAGCTGCAGCAAAAATAATTGTTTTAACGTCCACTCTGTTCGAGCATCGAGTCAGTTGCTCTACTCGGACAAACTTTTGATGTGAATCCCGAAACAATGGATGGTTGTAGAAGAGTTTGTGTATAAATTTTATGAAGGAGAAAGCATAACAAAAGTAAACGATTAGCGCTATTCGTTGTTCTGCACGAAAAAAAGGGGGAAACCCTAGAATCTACCCTTTTTCCCTCCTTGTAAAGACGCACTTCATAAACACATCAAACGTCTATCAGTCTATCAGTCTAACTATCAGTCAGATATATGGAAAAAAAACCTTGGAATCCTTTCCAGGAATAAATCCTCCAGACTCCTAGAGTTACATGATGGAAGATATCAACCCTTTCTGAAGCCGCGCCGGTCCATTTGATAGAGATAGCCATTATATTAAAACAATGTTTGAAGCAAAATGAGTTCTCTGCAAAACGAATATGTGAAAAAACTGTATTCTTTATTTATTAATTATCTTCAAAAATTACGTTTTTCGTAATTTTTTATTGTGGCAACAATAATTACTAAATAAATAAATAAATTCATTAATATCGAGCCATATTCCAAAATAAGTCGGGTTAGGGGGTGGGACGTTCCCACCACATTCTTTGGGTTCCCCGGGCTTATCCATGGGCTAGCCATGCCTGACGCTTCTTCCACATAATCTATTCTTCCTCTGCATCATCTTTCTTCCTCGTCACTGTCTTCTTCCTCAGGGAACCCACCCGTTTTTGCCCCTATTTTTTCGTTTTTCCCGTTATTTTCCTGGTTAATCCTTTCCAAGCTGCATTTCTCCTTTTTAAATCCATTGCATAATGTCTTTCATCTCAGTCTGGGCCTCCCTCTTTTTCCTGTTAGTTTCCTGCGTCTTGTTTATATTGCATCTTCGGAATCCTGTTCTTTTGCATCCTCTTCATGTGTCCAAACCACCTCAGACTTTCTTTCCCTAGCTTAAAGTTTAAACTCTCTTCTTCTTTCCTAATCTTTGTGCTCCTCATCTTAAACAAGCTTCGTAAACTCCCCTTACAATCCTAAAAATGCAATTTCCGCAGCTCAATTTGTCTTCTTTTTTACCCCCAATGGCCATGTAACTGCACCATATGGAGTACCCGGGACAAAATATGCTTTGTATATTAAAGTTTAAAAGAAATTTTTAATAAACGGAAGTAACAGTAGGATTTATCATTATGCACTCGAGCCTTGAAGCTGCATGCAGCAATCTGCATTTACTGTTTGGAGGGTTTCTATTTTTTTTATTGACAGTTATATTGCCTTTATCTCTACTATTGAAAGTAATGACATTTAAAAAATAAACAATGTACATGTAACATGGTGTAATTTTTCGTAATGAAAAAAGTACAATGAATACAAAAAAATACGTATTTTTAAAAAAAAAAAAAATTTATTTTTACTAGTTAAAACATTAGGGGACCAATTTTTGAATAGTCTATAACTACATATCTTTATATTTCCCTGTAACAATACTTTTGCTTATGTAATGTACCTCAAAATGATGTTTTAAACGCTTAAACGCTATGCTTAAAGTAAAATAATTTGGGATTGAATGGGGAAGTGTGAAAAAAATATTTAGTGCACACGCGTGACACATGTTTTTCAGGAATTCAACTTTTTGTACAGCCATAATCGCAAAGAATGGGTATCAGGTTATGTTTTATCCAGCTAGTTGATAATTATATCTAACATACAACTATAAAACATATAAACTGGGCAATTGTCTTTGCAAACCGTCAATTTCTTAAAAATATGTTATGGGGACCCTCTTTTTGGGAAAATGACTGTACTTTTTTGTTGAATTACATTTTTCTAATCATGATTTGCTTGAATTACGTTCAAGAGTGAAAAATAATGAACTAACTTTAATTAGAAGGCAATTTACATGATATAGTACGTTTTCCCGCTCGGGTGCCACGCGCAGCTTTAGGTATTTTATTATTTACAGTGTATCTGTAATATTTATGGCCAAATTTAAGATAGCCATTTTGTTGCCAAAAATCATTAACTATTATATTGAGCATTTGAATAATCATTTTTAAAAAAACTCTACCTTTGCCCTCAAACGAAAGCAGGCGTATTCTTAAAAAAACGCACTTGAGGTTATTTGATCATGAAACGGGGCTGTATTTATGTATTGGACGATAAAAAAGTACAATTTATTAAAAAAGTGATTAAAGGTGAAAACATGGACATAAAGATGATTTATAAGGGCATTTATAACAAAGAAATTTAATATTTAAGTTGGGCACTGTGCGGACGAAAAAATGAGCGTCGGGCGTGTTCATAGCGTCGCGACGCTATGAAGGCGAACGAAATGTTGAGTTAATCAAGCTTAAAATGATAGCTGTGGGTGTTGGGAATCGAATAGTATATGTGAACCTTTTCCACCCGATTGAGACAATTCTCGTGAATTTGGGGGTCTATCGGAACGACTAAGAAGTGCGGGAACAATGTCCGACTACTTCAAGAAACTGATAAAGCAAGCAGAGTATTTGGATTGTAAAATACCGGAACCCGGGACTAGTACAGCAATTAGTGGGGCATTTCAAAGAAGAAATTAAAATAGCGTTGGTACACACGGGTGACGAAGCACAGGCTGTCCTCAGGATACTAGAGAGATTAGAGCGAGATAACATCTCATTCATGGAACCCGGACGGCAGGCAGTTATAAAGGGGACTATGGAAACTACCAGCGTAATCAACCAAGTAGGGGACCCAAAATACAATTAGGACAATAATGACCGAAGAAATAACCAAAACGAGGCTGGCGAGGTCGAAAAAAAAAGCAAAAGAATGCACACGGAAATGAGATGCCAGCAACGCAAGGGGTTTTAAAAGCGGGGGGGGTCGTGTAAAAGGCGAGATACAACGAGCCAAAGGCAATTGTAACGCCCAAAAAATAAACACAATATTGAGAAGCCATGCGAATTCCTGACGGAAACAGACGAAATAAAAGAAAATAAAAAAACCAAAATGCCGATAATAAATAATAGTTGAAGGTAGAACGACCACCGCGCTGCTAGACTCAGGAAGTCAGGTATCAGCATGTAACAATCTGTACGAAACATGATATCAAAGGGAAACAAATGGCAACCCCCAAAAA
>JAMZAV010015429.1:0-12361 GCA_024449915.1 Sweltsa coloradensis | reverse complement strand
CAAATGTTTATTTTTTGTAATTTTGTTATAAGTAATAAAGATCAGAAATTCGACCGATTACATACTGCCAATTAAAATGGTTGAGGGAAACCCAAAATGATGAATACAAATCATCCTTGATTGGCGTGTCTTTGATTTGACTTTTATTTACCACAAAATGGACGCCGGGGGGTAATTAGCAATACACCAACGCTCATGCGTCATCTAGACCAGGGTCCACTAGATATTCTTATGCTAAGCTGCTTACAGCAGCTGTTAGGTATCTAGTGGACCTGATGCTAAGCTGGTGTAAGCTTAAGCGGCTGTCACACGATTGAGAAAATCGCGCGAGTTGGCTCGCGCGAGTTTATTACCATCCTTCACCACGACAGTCAATGAAGGTAACAACAACGCCACCTATGGTGTTCACTGGTCACGTGTTATGGTAGTGGGTTCTGATTGGCTCTCGCTCCCTCGACTTGCTGGGCAAGTTGAACAAGCTGGACATTTTTCGTAGCGAGCGCGAGCTCGCGCTCGCTGGCTCACCGTCTGACGGGGAGGCGGTGAGTTCCATGTAAACAAGTGTAGGCCTACTCCCAGAGAGTTACTCGCGCGAGCCAACTCGCGCGATTTTCTCAATCGTCTGACAGGCGCTTTACAGCAGCTGTTAGGTATCTAGTGGACCCTGATCTAGACCTCCTATATACCATTCCGACTTCTTTGGTTTAAATAGTACTACAAGAATCAAAGATGTTGGAATTTTATATGAACAAGAACAACTCATCACGATGGGGTATTTTTCTTCTGGAGCTCTTTGTGTCTTCGAGTGTGTTGCATACTACGTACGTGTCCTTGTAATGGCGGCTCTCTGTGTGTTGACATGGTTTTGATTGATGGTTTGTTTTTATTTATTTCCGTGTATCATTTCGACGATGGAAATGTTGAGCACACTATAAGGTACGTCCTTGGGTACGTCATAATTCTTTTTTTAACAAGTAGCTATTATGCATCACCCTTGAGTCAACCACTAGGACAGTTCACTCCAAGGGAATTTCTTTTAGGTGTTGGTGTCTTTGTCGTACTCGTAGGTTCTAGCAGAGTCGATAAAGAAGTTTCCCCGTTGGGGAGGTCCCCTTACTCCCAAGTCAAAACGGAATCTAACGTTCTGCGCGCTGAGGGCGGCTCAAATGTGAAACTAATAAAAGCACTGCACGCTAACTACGGTCAGTAGATTATCGATATGCAGTGACAATGCAATTAACAAAACAACAGACGAAACGTCAAACTTTAATTTTATTTCAATCATATTAGCCCAGGGCCCTACCCTTTTAAAACGATTTACTTTTGATTTATTATTGTACTATAAAGTGTTGCGCAGGCGTCACTGACATTTTCGTACGAAATTGATTGAGATATGGGTTGTTTAAGCCTTACGGACGTAAGTGTAGCCTAGGCCCAAGGCCACAATACAGTTTTGAGACGTAAGTACGCCCTAGGCACTCAAATGGAAATCTTGAACAATACATATTGTCGGCCTAGGTCCTAGGCTTAGGTCTACTCCATCAGAAATATCCTCATTAATAAAGAGAGTTTGCTTTATGCCAAAACATTCGCCAACATTCGATCGTTTTAATATTTTGACGTGTCCGCCATTTTTCGTCATCGACTGTTAACTACTAGTAGAAAAGTGACGTACTTTTTTTGAAGTAGTTCCATCAATCGTCACACAGAGTCGCGCGGAACGTTAGATTCCAAACGCCAAAAACCGACTTTTTATTTAACCCAGGCCGGTATAGGGAGTTGGAGGACCTCCCCAACGGGGAAACTTCTTTATCGACTCTGGTTCTAGCTAGGCTCTCATTCAAATTTGTCCGAGGTGTATATTATTGAGCATATTATAGATATATGGGAATAGGCCGACGTGTGTATACATACAATATGCTCACTCAAACAGCTCACTGTATGCATTGCCCTGAGTGTAATATAAAAATGATGTTTTCGTCTAGGCTTAAATTGCTCCAACGTTGATGTGTTGACCAAATACACAGTACCATGAATCCTCAATTAATCATCTGTTACAATAAGTTTAATTGTCCCCCCTAAAGGTTAAACCCCCAAATAAGTACAGTTACCAAGTACAGTAACCAAGTGTAACCAAGTACAGTTACAATCTTACAATAGAACTAGGGAAACGCCAAAGTCGTTGATTGACGAGTGAGTGACCCATGTGTTGAGTACCAGGGAACATCCCCTTTCCTCCCATATACCTAAGGCTGGATCCAGCCCAGTATGGGGAATGATACCGGGTATTCAACAAATGGCTCACGCACTCGTCTATCAACGATTTTGGCGTTTCCCTAGTCTAGTTGGCTAAGGCGCCCTTATACCCGGAATGTGGGAGACCTGGGTTCAATCCCCTGGTCGGATAAGATTTTTTAATTTTTGGATTGTATTTAAAAAAATATTAAACACGTTTTTGAATGCATATAACGCAGTTTGTTCTACATCAACTGTGACAATACTATGGAAAACATAGCCAGTACAAAATAAGAGTAAAGATTGCAAGGTTTACTCAATCTCCCAGCGGAATTTGGGGGTACCTTGAACATGCAAGTTTTGATAGACCTAGTTTGTCACTGCATAACTGCATTACAAAATATTTTTCCACTGCCTCCATTGCAACCGAGTAATAATAATAATAATAATAATAATTTTATTCACCTTGACTGGTACATTGCACAAGTATAACTCTTAATGGAGAAAGTGAATAGCCTAGCCTATGGTTAAGAATAATACATACATTGTTAACTTATGAAATTATACATAACAATATAGATTTCATAACATCTTCCCTTCTATTTCTATACATAATAGGTACTTATTTTTGTCTTGAATTGCATTATTTTCAATTATATTCATGTTCATACGTACAAGTGTCAGGAATGTGAAGGAAAGTTGAGTGTAAAGCTATGGATGGGGTATTTGTATGTCCGGGCGCACTAAATTAAGTTAAAAGTCAGCTGGATGAAGGTATTCATTGATTGTGTAGAAGCAATGCTCTATTAGAAATGATTTCAATGTGTATTTGAAAGAGTCTAGTGATTGTATGTTTTTAATTTCTGGTGGTAGATGATTGTAGATTGTTAGACATTGGTAATGAGGTCCTTTGGAGAAACGCGTTGTATTGTGAGTTGGGACATGAATTTTTGATTGTGATCGTGTATCATGGTCATGAATTGTTGAGTTTAATTTGAAGAGGTGAGGGTTTGATTTGATAAAGACTGCTGCAAGTTGTATTAAAGTACTTGCTAAGGTCAAGATTTTTTGGGTAGGAAAGATATTTCTACACGAGGTACGCCAAGAGGCTCCTACTATAATTCGAATGGCCCGTTTTTGTAATCTAAAAACTCTTATAGCTTGTGGCGAGTTTCCCCAGAAAATAAGTCCGTACGATATGTGTGAGTGGATGTGAGCATGGTATATGAGAATAAGGACGTTGTGGTTGACTAGGGCTTTTATTCTTCTGAGGAGGAAACAACCACTCTTTATCTTTGAGCAAACAGCGTCTATGTGGTCTGTCCAATCAAGGGTGTCAGTCATATGTAGACCCAGGAACTTGATGGCGTCAGAGCAGGCAATGCTCTTAGATGAGATGCGAATGAGGAGGCTTTCGGTGGATCCAATTACTTGTGAGTGGAAATTTAAATACACCGTTTTTGACGGTTGAATAGAAAGGAGGTTTTTGTTGCAGTATTGTGACATTATGGAAGCTTGTTCGTTGGACATTTGTGAGAGTGGTGCTAAAGATTTTTTCCTTTTTGTGCTGTGAGTATATGGCTGAAATCATCGACGTATTGTGTTAGTGTACCAGCGGTGAAACATTCTGGCATATCGTTGACATAAAGGAGGAAGAAGGGTGGTCCAAGAATGGTTCCTTGTGGGACACCACTTTTCAGGATCAGCGGTTGAGAATGAAAAGGGTGGTTGAGTTTGCGGATTTCGACTATTTGAGACCGGTCAGATAGGTAAGAGGAGATAACATCTAAGAAGCAGTGATTTTTTCAAAAGAAAAACCATTGTCGTTAAAAGAATTCCTACACTAGTAGGCCTATTTTTCAGTTCATTATTTCTTGTAGGTTTAAATAGAAATGGATTGTGCTCATTTTGTTAGCAGTTCTAAGTTACCTGGTCACGGATGTCTGTTTAAAATTTCAGCTCAATCTATTTGGCCGTTCGGCCGTATGAGCCCGGACAAACAGACAGACAGACATTTAACATTAAGACAATGGTCACGGCCAAGGCTTGATCGAGTAGCGTTATATAGATTTCGTTTCGCTGCGCTCACTCGTCTAAAAACACGGACTGGTTGATGAGTTTATATTTATTTAAAAAAATGATAGGCTAGTTTTGTTTAAAAATTTTGCCTTTCTTAGGCCTACGACTAAACGAAAGCATAAAGCTAATTACGTTAGATAACAATTCTATATAAATGCATTTCTCAAGGGTACTAGGCTTCTAGTATAGGACTGGCTGCAAGACCTGCTCTTTCTTACGGTCTTGTTCGTTTGCCACGCTGCAAATAAACACGTTTCCATTTGAATCAAACGTCTGTAAAGAAATTTGTTAAAGCTAGGCTAGGTACATTATTTTGAAAATTGATTTTATTGATCCAACCAGGTGTAGCAGGGACTGGATATACCCCCGGGATGGAATACCGGACCCGGTATCCCAGCTCTAGGGATGGGATACCCCCCCACCCGGTATCCCAGACCTAGGGCTGGAGTACCCCACGCAGGGACGGAATACCTAACGATATAACGTGTAATAAGACGAAAGGGGGTACTTGGTCCCTAGGGCTAGGATCCCCCCCACGATATAACGTGTAATAAGACGAAAGGGGGGACTTGGTCCCTAGGGCTTGGATACCCCTTATGATATAACGTGTAATAAGACGAAAGGGGTATTTTCAATTATCTATTAAGGCTGATGTACCCCCTTCTCTTAAGAAATATGTATTCAGACCAAAATGCGGCATATATTACATCCCTTCTTCCTACTTCATCGACTTTATAGATATGCTTAATGCTACTATACGGCCACCGACAGAGATGGCTGGAGCGTAACGCGAGAGTATAATGTTTGGGAGTCCTGGGTTTATATCCCGACGCGACCGGTTATCCTGACTGTAAGTATTCCCCAAGGTTTCCTCTAGTCGTTTATGCGGATGCAAAGGATTGACACCTCTGAAACATCCCTGGGCGTCCGTCGTTGCATGAACACCTAGTTAGATACCTTTGAAGTGCATGCATTTGATCATGAGAAGGTTTACCATGAAAAGGTATTATTAAGCGAGCGAAGCGAGCGTTTCCATTTGACTCTGCCGGAAAAATTAGTCACTGGTTTTGTTTTTTTTTTTGTTTGTTTGTTTTTTTGTTTGTTTGTTTTGTTTTTTTTTTGTTTGTATGTCTCGCGATAACGTTCGAACGGAGGCTCGGATCGAGTTGAAATTTTGACCATCCGCAAGCTTTGTTCTCGATTGAATGCCATTAGTTTTGTGGCAAAATCGTTCAAAAAATTAAAAAGTTACATTAAAGTTAACCGAAAGTTTTTTTTTCAAACTAACCGGCGACAAAATCTGAGATAGCCAAATCATTTAGAATGTCTGTCCGGTCAAGAATATGTAAATTTTTATTTTTATCCGATAAGTAGTGTAGATGGAAATTACATTATAACAAAAGTAACGTTGCCATGGCAACGAAAAGACGCGCGAAGTTCTATCTAATACACTGCCACCTAGAAGTAATCAAAATAATTTCGAGAAAGCAGTCTATTATTTGTCACCAAAGAGTTTAGATAGTTTTCCAAGGAGTCAAGGTCCTCTAGATGGTGGTGGATTTTATCCACAAAGTAAAGGTTTTTACTGACGGGGTTTACGCAAATACCTTGGCAATAATAAATAATATTGGAAACGCAAACGCCATAAATTTTTAGTGCAATGTGGGTCTAGCTATAGCACGTGCTCGCTTATCAACGCGTCCAACTGAGCGTTTCCTAGTTTAACTACTAGGAAAACGCTAAAGTCCCGCCGCGTTGATGGATGAGCGTTTTTGTAAGTTTTTAGTTTGCGTGGGACCACTTTTCCTTTGCAAGTGCTTTGTGAATGCATTGTAGGTGACTGTTGTCAAGTTTCAATTGTTTCTTGTTAGTTGTTATTATAAACCTCAAAAAACACATTTTAAAACCTTTATTTCTATGCATTCTGGCTAACTTTGTCAACTTTTGCAACTTTTTCTTACAAAAGGTACTACATCACCATAACCGTAATGTCCATGTGAAATATGAACGTTGTTGCCCCACCCGTTTGGTCAAAATCGGCCTAAATGTGACGAAAATATCGCACTTAAAGTAAAAAAACTCATATTAAAACCTTTTTTTTCTATAGATTCTAGCTAACTTTTTCAACTTTTTCTTTCAAAAGGTACTACATCACCATAACCTTAATGTCCATGTGAAATATGAACGTTGTAGCCCCACCCGTTTGGTCACAATCGGTCCAAATGCGACGAAAATATCGCACTAAAAATCGAAAAACTCATATTAAAACCTTTATTTCTATGGATTCTAGATAACTTTCTCAGCTTTTTATTTTTAAAAGGTACTTTATCACCATAACCTCAATGTCCATGTGAAATATGAACGTTGTAGCCCCACCCGTTTGGTCAGAATCGGCCCAAATGTGACGAAAATATCGAACTAAAAATCGAAAAAACTCATATTAAAACCTTTTTTTTATATGGGTTCTAGCTAACTTTTTCAGCTTTTTGTTTCAAAAGGTACTACATCACGATAATCCTAAAGTTCATGTGAAATATGAAACGTTGTAGCCCCACCCGTTTGGTCAGAATCGACCCAAATGTGACGAAAATATCGCACTAAAAATCGAAAAAAATCGTAAAAGTACGATATTCATGAGAAATATTCTTCGATTGTACCCAAGAACGTAGCAAGTCTAAGTTCAGAGAAAACGAAGGTCCCCTCAAATTTTCATCAAGATCGCATATGCCGTTTGCCCGGTAGAGAGCGAACAAACAGACAGAAAAACAAAAAAAAAAAAAAAAAAAAAAACAAAAAACATTGGAGCTAAATTTTTTGGGGGTCAGTGAAATTGAAGTCTTCGCTTCGCTCGCTACGCTCATCCAATAATGCTACAATGACTTGATCTGGCAATAAGTATCTGAAAATAATTAGTTATGTGTTGAAGAAGATAGCACTGTCCCGTTCCGTCATTGATTCGCAGATATTCTATTGACAATAGGTATTTCATAATCATACCCTTGCAGCACCTGAATAGCAAATAATCCTCTAACAGAACCGTCAGCAAAAGGTCACCGACTCAGCGCGCTTCGACCAACACAATTCGTACTCGATGGAATTACTAAGGCCGACACTTGGTTATCCTATAATACGATTCTCAGAACTACACATAATATTTTGTACTAATATAAGTCCACAGGTGGTGGTTGGGGGGGGGGGGCAGTTTTCTCCTTGACTTACCTTTAAAGATCTCAATGACCATGCCAGGACCCATACCGGGGTCAAGAATCACGGACGATTTGCCAGGCAGACAATTTGCCAGGGTCTATTTTGAGGGGCTAGGACAATTTGCCAGGCATTATTGAAGGGCTAGGACAATTTGCCAGGCTACAGTGTGACGTCACTGAGAGGCTAGGACAACTTGCCAGGCATTATTGAAGGGCTAGGACAACTTGCCAGGCTGGTGTTGACATTGACAGGAGCACGTGGTAACACATATCTGAACTGCAGGAAGAGTAATGCCAAGCACCGAACTTGTGAAATTAAAACCCAGGGACAAGGTGGTAGTTCTTGTCAGAATCCTGAAATTCAGGAGATGGCGGAGTATTACCCCCCCCCCCCCCCCCCCCCCCCCCCCCCCACTAACCCATAGAAAATTGAACAATTTATAAAATAATGTTTTAGTTAGTTATGAATCACGGACGATTTGCCAGGCGGACAATTTGCCAGGGTCTATTTTGAGGGGCTAGGACAATTTGCCAGGTAAGTATGAGGTCACGGTGGGGCTAGGACAACTTGCCAGGCTAGAGTGTGACGTCACGGAGGGGCTAGGACAACTTGCCAGGCTAGAAGGGCTAGGACAACTTGCCAGGCTCGTGTGATATTGACAGAAGCACATGGTAACACATATCTGAACTGCAGGAAGAGTAATGCCAAGCACCGAACGAAACACGAGACATACACATACAAAGCAGCGTCGAAACCCAGGGACAAGGTGGTAGTTCTTGTCAGAATCCTGAAATTCCGGAGATGGCGGAGTATTACCCCCAACCCCCCCCCCCCCCCTTACCCATATAAAATTGAAGAATTTATAAAATCATGTTTTAGTTAGTAGTTAGTAGTTAGTTAGTTAGTTAGTTAGTTAGTTAGTTAGTTAGTTATAGTTATTCGATTCCAAATAATAGGGAATTTGCATAAGTTCCAGACTTCAGTAAAAGTATCTGTAATTTATAGATATTCTTCTATAAATTATGGTAACGTTAATTTAAGGGTTTTAAAGTTATTCGTTTAATATCTATTGAGGGGCAAAGTTTGACCTTTAAAATTCCCACACATTTATTTTGAAACGGTTGCCTACGTCACCGGCCCTCATAAGAACACGGCCGCCTAGATAAACAACGAAATTCCCTCCTTCTACCAAAGTCTTTATCGACATTGTGTTTTTACTTACTAGGAAGCTTCGCAAACGCTTTTTCAGGCGCGTTGTTGGATGAGCGAAATTGTTTAAGGGGTTGTTTCTTTTTTGAATGAATGAATCTTTATTGTACAATCTTGAGTGTATTACACTCTTTACAGATTTTGTAGTTACATTGTTGTTATTATGCATATTTATTAATCATGGTTCTAATATAAGACTAAACTAAGATGAAGTTAGATTTTGTAATTGCATAGTTGGAATGTTTACTGGTGATCTATGTTTATAATATAGGCCTAAAACTAAAACTAACACCAAGAATAAATATATAATCAAAAAGTAATATAATGCTAAAACTAAAAGTAAAGAAAAGAAGATAATATAATCTGATTGTGAAAAAACAAAACTAACACTAAGAGTAATTATATAATCAAAAGTAACATAGGCCTAATGCTAAAACTAAAAGTAAAGAAAAGAAGATAATATAATCTGATTGTGACATGCAACAGTAGCATATTGAAGGTTAGACAAAAGAAGACAGAATGTGGTATAGAGCAACAGCATCGTAACACGAGAAGTCTCCATCTCGATTCCTTTACAGTTATACATATTATAATTGTGTAGTTAGAGCTTGATAAGGAGTTGAATTATAATCAACGCTGTATAAAATGAGGGGCGGGGAAGAGTTGGCTGAAAATGTATGAAAAACAAGCAATTTCGCATTATCATTTTTAAATTGTTTAATTGTTTTATAAGTTACTTTTTATTTATGACTACATAAATTTATTTTATGCTGATATTATGCTAAAAGCATTAAATGCTTTTTTTCTGAGCGCTGCATGCTATTTGCATGGGAAAATGGCTTACCGGTACTAATATTAGGCCTAATCTAGGGCTGTATAGAGTGTTATTCATAACAATTTTAGTCAATTTTAAAGAAGCCTAGATTAACAGGTTATAGGCCCAGTGAATTCATGTAAATTAAATAAACTGAACTTGAGGCTATGTTACAATCAAATTTACTAAAAAAACAACATAAATAAACATTAACTGTTACAAGGAAGCTTCGCAAACGCTTTTCAGGCGCGTTGCCGGATGAACGTATTTTTTTTTTAAACGAATATGCGTAAAATAGAGATTTTCATGAGAAATAATTTTCGATTACGTTCAAATTTCACACGTTATATTAATTCATAACATATGGATTCTTTGAAAAATCATTACAATCGGATAAAGTATGTATAGGTGTTATAATTCGAAGAAATTAAAAAAATCGAAAAAAAAATTGTAAAATTGCTTCTATCACAAGAAATATTTTTTTTTGATTGCGCTCAAATTTCACACGAATATATAAATTCGTGAAATTAAGGTTCTGTGAAAAAATCATAACAATCGAATAAAACATGTAGGTGTTAAAAGCCGAAGAAATTAAAAAAATCGAAAAAAGTCGTAAAATTGCGATTTTTATGAGAAATATTTTTCGATTACGCTCAAATTTCACACGAATATATCAATTTATAAAATTAAGGTTCCGTAAAAAAATCATCACAATAGGACAAAGGATGTAGGTGTTATAAGTCGAAGAAATTTTTTTTAAAATCGATAAAAAATCGTAAAATTGCGATTTTCATGAGAAATAATTTTTCGATTGCGCTCATAAAGGTGGCAGTTCTAAGTTCAGAGATTTCGAAGGCCTCCATAAAATTTCACTGCAATCGGAGTATCGGTCTAGCCGGAATCCTGTAAACAGTCAGACAAAAATACAAAAAAAAGAAAAAAAAACATTCCGGATTTTTTTCTCTAGTGTTAAGTGAAATGGAATCTTTGCTTCGCTCGCTACGCTCATGTTATTATCTCAAAACTTTATTCCAGCACATATGCTAACATTGTTTTCTACTTCTTCTACAGTTTTTAAGATAAAAGGAAAATTTATTTTTTAATGTGCTCACGAGTCTTATTTGACAAATTCATCAGACACTTTTTTGATGAGATTTATAGTTTTTTAATTAAAATATGGTAAATATAGATCTGTTACAAAAAACATACATTTCCAACAATGCAAAGGAAAAAAATCATATTTAACAAACAAAACAAAAATTTGAAAATCAGTAAATGTTTAGATGTATTGTCTTTTATCTAAAAACCTTTCACTTTAAAAAAAATGAAAATTGTAAAAGCCTTAGCATTATCGCAGCATCATAGCATAATCGTAAAATTGCAATTATTAAGAGAAATAATTGTTTGATTGCGCTCAAATTTCACACGAATATATTTATAGAAAATTAAGATTCTGTATAAAAATCATAACAATCGAATAAAGCATGTAGGTTTTATAAGTCGAAGAATTAAAAAAAATCGAGAAAAAAATCGTAAAACTGCAATTTTCATGAAAAAAATTTTTTTGATTACGTTCAAATTTTATACGAAATATATTTTTTTTTATATCATAAAGATTCAGTGAAAAAATCTTTACAATCGAATAAAGCACGTAGGTGTTAAAAGTCGAAGAAATTTTTAAAAATAAAAAAATCTTTAAAATTGCAAATTTTTATAAAGAAAAAATTTTTTTGATTGCGCTCAAAAAGGTAGCAGTTTTAAGTTCAGAGATTTCAAAGGCCGCTAATAAATTTCATCGCAATTTGGGGTAAGTTTTAGCCGGAAAAGGTTAGACACCAAAAAATACAAAAAAAGGGGGAAACAACATTTTGATTTTTTCTCCAGTGTGGTGAAATGGAATCTTTGCTTCACTCGCTACGTCATCCAAAATGCGGTTTAAACTTTCGTTGTGATAGAAACAAACTAGATGTCAAAAGGAGCTATGTACAGCCAGCAGGTGTGACAATTGCAAACCTTATAAGTCAGGAAAAATAGCCTAACAAACCCAAATTTAATTAGTAGGGTATGAGTGAAACTTATTTTTAGAAAATGTATGAAGAGCCCACATTTTTGCGAATCAAATATATTACGTATAAACATAAGTATCTTCTTATATGATGTATTTTTTAAACTCACACCCAAAAACTTTATCCAATATGGGAGTTACTAGCACGTTTGTTACTTTGGGTAATGAGGTTTATTTGCTTTTGAAATGGATGTTTAAAAGTTAATTTTAACAAAAAAATAACCCAAATTTATCACCAGTAAAAAAAATATTGTGTCGACTTCATTTAAAGTAAACAATTGCATTTTTAAGAGTTTTAAATACACAACTAGCAAATTAGTATCTCAATTTTAGAACGCTAAATTCACCCATCTTACTTTTCTTCTTTTTCCTAACTATTGCTTTTAAGGCTATGCACACCGTTGTACCGGTACATTGATTCGGGGAGATCGATGTTTCTATACCAGCCACGGTCATCATCAGCCCCTTTTGGAAGATTTCTAAAGTTTTTGGATGAGCGAAGCGAAGACTTCAATTTCAACTGACCCCAAAAAATTTAGCTCGGGTGTTTTTTTTTTTTTTTTTTTTTTGTTTGTTTTTTTCTGTCTGTTTGTTAACTCTCTACCAGGCAAACGGCATATCCGATCTTGATGAAATTTGACAGGACCTTCGAAATTCTGAACTTAGAGGTGTATGTTTTTGGGTACAATCGAAGAAATATTTCTCATGAATATCGTACTTTTACGATTTTTTTTTTTCGAATTTCGTTGGGC
>JAMZAV010015427.1:0-11914 GCA_024449915.1 Sweltsa coloradensis | reverse complement strand
TCAAATTTTTGTTGGTGCCAGCTTCTGGTATTTTAGGAAATGATCTCGCCGACAAGTGCCAAAGAAGCTTGCAACAAAGAACAAATTGATTGCCAATTAGTCGTAACGCCTGATCTTAAAGCATTATGCAAACTTAAACTTAAAGAAAAGTGGTGCGAAGAATTGCATATCATGCAAAATAATAAGCTTCGCGAAATAAAAGGCGATGTAACACCTTGGATCTCTTCAAGGCGCTCTTCTCGACGCGAAGAGGTTGTTCTGACCCGTCTACGCATTGGACACACACATCTCACTCAAGGATACCTTTTAAAAGGTGAAGACCCACCACCCTGTGAGCAGTGTGGTGAGATTTTAACTGTTAAGCACATTTTAGTAGAATGTCCTCAACACATGGACGAGAGGAATGATTTTAAACTAAAACCTAATTTAAAAGAAATTTTATCTGATGAATCTGAGAACATAACCAATGTTTTTAAATACCTGAAATCAACACAGCTGTACAATAAGATTTAAAAATAACATGCCATTATATAAGAGAATACGGGCACTGATAACCTTAGTGTTGTGTGCCCTTAAACCCTAATAACTAACTAACTAACTAACACGGACATATGATACCACAGACGAAGACGACCACGACGTGGGGGAACCCCTGCTCTCCCCATTTGCTTGTGGCTGGTTCTGACCAGCAGAGGCCTGGCCACCCCTTGTCAACCCGCGTCACCCCTTCCGTTCCTCCCCTTGGAAAGAAGTATACTTGGTGGTAACTCACACTTATAGTAATTGTTTTATCTTAGAGGCGCGAATAATCTTAGCTGTTAAAGCGCCCTAAAACTACTAATACTAATACGATGGTGAAAACCTAAACTTCTGACTACCCGAAGCAATGTCCGTTCTGAATATAGAAATTCGTGGTCTGTATTCTGTGTTGTATTGGACAATCTTGCGTGCAAGGTTCGAATAGTCGGAACTTCCTTCTCTTTGTACATTTCGTAAATCGTGCGTCGAATAAATCACACATGAAGCCATTGATTTTGTTGGAATCTTATTTTCGGAATTTTTTAGGGGGTCGTGATTCCTTTCATAGCAATTTTTTAGACAGTAGAGTACCCTAATTTCAATACAATGACTGTTTTCATTACAAAATTATTTTCGCCTTTTGCATCAAAATAATAGTGCAAATTCAAAACCTTCGTTATTCATGCTTCGACAACGTCTTCAATGCTTCCTTGCATATCTTCTGCCTGGCGTTCGTCGCAGTGTGGAACCAGGAATTAATTCGAGTGAATTATTGGATTGAGTGGTTACATTACAGTAGCCGATGCATTCTCGGTGTATGTGTAGGTGTATTATCATCTACTGGAGAACCGTTCTTGCTTGGGGTGTCTACATTCAACACATTTATAACACTTAAATGAATATAATAATATTTTAATTGAATATTGAATAAATTAAATGACAAATATGCTGTCATGTTGAAATCATTAAGAGCATTGCAACCACCCATAGGAACTTATTTTTGGAAATTTACAATCTTGCGAGGTGAAGGACGGAGGAGGGAAATGTGTGAACATATTTATCCCCACTTCGATTTTTCGGCATAAAAATATGGCAATAGCCGCCAGCCGCGAGAGGGGTTATGTACAGATACAGCTCGACATGATTTAATGCCCGACTGGCTACAATGACGAAAATTCTGCCAAGGCAACTCATTGCCACAAACCTGCATAGATGCAAAGATGGATATACTAGCAAGTGTTTTATCCTCACCCTAATGTTATTTTCTTATTTATATAGTTATAAATTGTATTGAATAACATTTCAATTTGATATCATTTTTAATTTGATATTGAACACGGTACTTGGTAAGTTATCCAAATTTGGGACATCAAATTCCAACTCGCAACCTTCTCGTGGTTTGGCCCGTGATTGGGGGTTTTACTCCCTGAAACTAATGGCAAGCTCTGGGTAGTCGTCGGGAAACTTTCCCCTTCCCTTTGACTACCTCCCCGACGGCGACGACAATGACAACACGGACGGATGATGAAACAGACGGAGACGACCACGGCGTGGGGGAACCCCTGCCCTCCCCATACGCTTGTGGCTGGTTTTGACCAGCACAGGCCTGTCCACCCCTTTTCCCCCCGCGTCGCCCCTTGCGTCCCTCCCTTCGTCTCGATGAGCCAAAGTGCATAAATATATTTATGCACGTTAAGACGTTAAGGCTATTCGACCGCGTTTTTCTCTTTTCCAAAATATGCTACCAAGTCATAAACTGACTGGGAGAAAAATTTTTTTTTTTAACAATTGTCTTTCCTGCAAATTTTTTGTTTGGTGGTAGTTTTTACCGATTTGTACCGCCAAACAAAAAAATTCGCAGGAAAGACAATTGTTAAAAAAAAATCTCTCAGTCAGTCTATAGAAAAACAGTTGGAAATTAATGCCACAAAAACACAACACCCTACGTTAAATGATGTGCCTTGGCGAATTGAAGTTTGAAATTATTTTGAGATGGCTATATTGGCCGTGTACCGGATCAGAAAAATTTGAAAAAAATATTTTTGATTTTCTAAAATAGCCAGGTTTTTAAGCCATTAACTATGTTTTGACTTGAATGCATATTTGGAAAATAGAAAAACGCGGTCGAATAGCCCTAAGCAATAACCAATCAATCCAAATTTGTGTCTCTCCAGAAACAACAAAATACATAATTTATTTGGTCTGTCTTGAGCCTTGTCCCCCCGCGTCTCCCCTTACGTCCCTCCCTTCGTCTCGATTAGCCAAGTTGCATAAATATGAGACGTTAAGCAATATCCAATCCAATTCTTGAGCTCGCGTGATGAAAAAGCTCCACATGAATGACGTAGGAATTTGATAGTAAATTTCCGGTTAGATAACTAAATGAAACTCAAATGCGATTGTTATTTATTACAAAAATACTTATACCTTATGCAACTCAGAACACAACAATATCGTTCACTATTCGACATTATCTTTGACGAAAACTTCGCCGCGCCGTGTAGTTTTAAACGCAAGCGCCACACCCACCTCCGGAGCGACCTCATCTGAGCGTTTCGCCGTTTCTCCGCTTGGCGCGTGTCGTTTCTTTTTAAAGGCGAATACAGCAAGCAGAGTTGGGGTGATTTCGAGGTGTTACCTAGCCGTCATGTAACGTGATGTGAGCTTGAAAACTATCACAATCGAGGGGATTTAGGCACCTGACAACACATGCCAAATTTTATTGGGGTACGACCATTCCTTCTTGGTGAAAAAATGGCTTGAAACATGCTCAAAATCACTTTAAGGATGTTAGCTACTGCTACTGCTACTACTGCTACTACATCTAATTCGTCAGTTGCAATCGGCCCGCGATTCTGACCAGACGGGTGGGGCTACAATGTTCATATTTTACATGGACATTAAGGTTATAGTAATATAGTCTCTTTTGAAAAAAAAAGTTGAAAAAGTTTGCTGGAAGGCTTCCAAATAAAGGTTTTAAAATAAGCCTTATACAGGCATACAATCAACAAGTAACTATAGTTACTTGACACTTGTTGACGGTACAAGCAGAGTTAGGCGGGAAAGTGCGATACGTAAACAAATAGCGGACATTTTAAATTTTTCTTCTTTGTGTGAAACGAGAAAAGTTGTCATTATACTCTCATAAAACAAATCAGAAACCGTCCCTGGCCTAGGCCCAGATGTAGAAAATTATTTATAATACAACAGTGTAGGTCTAAAGTTCCATTAGGCTATAGGACTAGATAAAATTAATACTAACATTACATGTTTGACAAGCCCTAGGCCTTTCTTAGCCAACCCTAAGCCAGCACAACCTTGTTCTGACACACTTCCCGCACAAATAACCAGTTTTGATTACTAAAAGCCTAATGCAGATAAACAATAGTATGATTGTCCACCTAGGCTATACAAAAATGTACGGAAATAATACACCTATTCATTTCTTTCAATGATCTCACGCAAAACTCCTGTCACTATATAAAAACGTTAAACAAAAACTGTGCAAATTTTCAATATTCTTTTGATAATCTTGTTGATTTACATGGCTGTGGATGCAGTGAAATAGGTGTAAAATAACATTAGTTGTGCGTTTGTTGTTGCATGGGAAAGTTTTAATTGGGTGTGAGTTGCCTAGACTTAACCAGTCCTTATACCGTCGTTATACCATAGTTATACCACCTATACCCAGGATGTACATGAATCCGGGTCTAGATATTTTACATCCAATTGTTATTGCTAATACCATAGAAATTAAATCAATTTTGATAAAATTATTATATTTTAACAAATAATTTTGCAATGGAACTTGAAAAAGTAATGAGGTCACACACATAACAAAAACTTGTAGAAATACAGCCAAACCTTACACACTCAAAAGAAATGAGATCTAAATATAGGGCCAAGCTCATCTACCCTTCCACATTTGCGCATTCTTAATTCATAAACACACACACAACAAATACTTCTGTTATTAATAATTTTAATATTCAAAATATGTAGCTAATGTGATGTTGATATAGGTGAATAGTTGTGTTATTTGGAGAATAAGTCCAACAACATTAGAACAAGAAGTAAGACATATTATTTTAAAGATAGATAATTATTAATTAATAATGCGATTTTATATTAGTTGCATTTGCATATGCCACTAACTAATGTCCATGAGTTGCTGTAGGTTTAGTGGTGAAAAGTTCCAAACACTTTTCGACGCTCACTGTTTTTGTTTACAAACTTAGTACATATTTGGTCTATATCAATCTCGCTGGCAAGCTTCTTATAGTATTGAAGTAGCAGCAGATGATTCAATCGCGCGGGGCTCATTTGGAAACGATTCTCCCTTTTAACACGTTTTAGAGCACTGAAAGATCGTACCGCGGTTGCTGTCGATGCTGGTACTGTTAATATAAGTATAAGAAGCTTGACTACTTGATCAATCATGGACAATACTGTTTGAGATTCACTTTTTAACGTTTCTGCAATTGACTTAGCAGTTTTAAATTTTATGTCTTGCAAACCTGGAATCGTATGAAGCATGGTTAATAAACTTGAAGAGTGAAGACTGTCAAGATCGAAATCTGTTGCAAGGACTCCTAACTTATTTTTAATCTCATCCACGGCAAGTCTCGAGCAATTTCCGGGGATAAGTGAGTGTGTTAAGATTTCTTCCAACTGCACCAGTTGCATGAATCCTTTCTGATCAAACCTTCTTTCTATTTCTAGAATAATGTGGTCAATAGCCATGAAATATTGGCGTCGCATGTTTTCCTCGGCGCTTATATTGGCTGGTGGAGTAGGGTTGTCAGTGTGTTCTAATCGTCGAGGGGGTCTCTTCAAACGAAGTTCCACTAATGTCTCGAGTTCCATTTCTCGAGCCTTAGATTTTACATTGCTAAGGATATTTCCGAATGTATCATCAGTTCTTAAATTTTGGAGATTGTCTTTCAACATATTTGACGCCTGTTTGACACCAGCAGCTGAATAGTCTTCACTTTGAAGCTCTTGGGAAAGTAATTCACATGGGCCAAATATTTCTTTTGCACAAGCTATGGCAAGCAAGGTCTCAGTTTTGTATAGTTTGTCCAAGTACCCTGTAAAAGTAGTGAATGAAAATAATTTTTTTTAATTACCATTAATAGCTAATATATAATTTAGATACTAGGCGTTCATAATGAGTAATGTTTGGGTGTGTGGTAAAAGTATGTACCTACCGTGCTAAAAATTCTAGCTAGCTTTTGCTAGCCATTTATCTAGCTAGCAATGGCTAGAATTAGGCTCACTAGCAATGACTAGCTAATAGGTTGTATAGTGCCGCTTTAGCTAGAGCTAGAATTAGCTAGCAGTAGCTAGACATGGCTTGAGCTAGAACTGGCTAGACGTAGCAACATGTAGCTAGGCTAGAAGTACCTAGTGGTAGCTAGACAAAGCTAGAGCTAGAAGTGGCTAGAGCTAGTAGGATGTGGCTAGGCTAGAAGCAGCTAGCAATGGCTAGCATTGGCTTGCGGCTAGCAATGACTAGCTAATAGGTTGTATAGTGCCGCTTTAGCTAGAGCTAGAATTAGCTAGCAGTAGCTAGACATGGCTAGAGCTAGAACTGGCTAGACGTAGCAACATGTAGCTTGGCTAGAAGTACCTAGTGGTAGCTAGACAAAGCTAGAGCTAGAACTGGCTAGAGCTAGTAGGATGTGGCTAGGCTAGAAGCAGCTAGCAATGGTTAGCATTGGCTTGCGGCTAGCAATGACTAGCTAATAGGTTGTATAGTGCCGCTTTAGCTAGAGCTAGAATTAGCTAGCAGTAGCTAGACATGGCTAGAGCTAGAACTGGCTAGCACTAGCAAGTAGTAGCTAGGCTAGAAGTAGCTAGTGATAGCTAGACATGGCTAGGCTAGAAGTAGCTAGTGGCAGCTAGACATAGCTAGTGCTACAACTTGCTAGAGCTAGCAGGAAGTAGCGAGGCTATAAGTAGCTAGTGGTAGCTAGACATAGCTAGTGCTAGAACTTGTTAGAGCTTGCAGGAAATAGCTAGTGACAGCTAGACATGGCTAGATCTAGAACTAGGCTATAAAAGCAACACAAAAAATATCAGCAAAAGATAAACTAATACTTCCAGCATTATGTTTTTGGATTGTTATTACTGTTGGTTAAAATAATCCATAACTTCTCAAATAAAATTACATGTCAACAAAAACATAATTTTTACGAACTAAACAAGAATATGACCTTAATAGAAACTTAACTGAATTAAAGGAAATCAGGTTGAGGGAGGCATAACTGATATGAACATAGTAGCTTTAGTCATATTACATTCCTGTCTGTTTAATTAACTTGGGAATAAACACATCTGGTAGTAAACCTGCCTTGGTGTAATAACTAATGATCATACGTCATACCAGGTGTAATTAGTCCTAAAGCTACTATTTTAACATACAGTGATGAGTTTTTAAACAAAGTTGTTTTGAATTTGAACTAGGTTTATTAGATATTCAACAATACATTTTTTCATTCTTGCAAGGTTCCTGAACAGTGTAAATGTAACGTTGAAATGAATAATAATATGAATGATAATCATATGAATACTGAATAGTAATGATAATAATATGATAATATAAAAAATTGTACGAAGCGTGAGCTGTGTCATCAGGGGATTATATTATGCATTAGGAGCGAGAGGGGCCGTCATTAATAGTGTCGACACCGTTCGTAGCGATAAGATTCATTTGTCGTGTCCATGTCGTCACCGTCCGTAGCGGAAGATTCGTTGGTAGGGTCATTGCTGTCAACGGTCACAGGCGTTGAGGAATTGTCTTCAATAGACTCATAGTAGGGTCTTTTTTTCCCGCGGGTAGATCTTTCCTGTAGATCTTGAATTCTAGATGTTATATATCCATTGTGTTTTTTCATCTCGCTCTCGATGAAGGTCTTGCTATGTTTTTTGTGGCTCTCGAGCCAAATCCGGAAGATTTCTGAAACACTGACACATTTGACATTATTAGGGACACTCTTGTATGGTGAATTAAACCACAAAACTTGCATGTTCAATAAACTTTTAATTTTAATTTTTTTTACATTAGTAATTAACAACAATTAACAACCCACTAGTAGTTTATAATGTGATCCAAGTGAATTTTGTGAAACATAACTGAAAATGGTTTGGTGAAGTTGGCAAGGCTTATTAAACATAATTTATATAAAATAAAAAAGTTATACTTATTTTTTGGATTCGATACTTATTATTTTAGATTTTGTAGGGTACATTATTAACTCAATGTTGTGGTAGTAAGTAGCAGAGTCGATAAAGAAGTTTCCCCGTTGGGGAGGTCCCCTAACTCCCAGGTCAAAACGGAATCTAACGTTCTGCGCGCTGAGGGCGACTCAAATGTGAAACTACTAAAGGCACTGCAATCTAAATATGGTCAGTAGATAATCCATGTGCAGTGACGCTGCTGTTAACAAATGACTGACGAAACGTAAAATTTCAATCATTTAATTTCAATCATATTAGCCCAGGGCCCTAGCCTTTTAAAACGATTTACTTTTGATTTATTATTGTACTCTATAAAAGTGTTGCGCAGGCGCCACTGAAATTTTTGTGCGAAATAAATTGAGATATGTCGTTTTAGCCTTACGGACATAAGTGTAGCCTAGGGCCAAGGCCACAATACAGTTTTCAGACGTAAGTACGCCTTAGGCACTCAAATCGGAATCTTGAACAATACATATTGTCGGCCTAGGTCCTTAGCTTAGGTCTACTACATCAGAAATATCCTCATCAATAAAGAGTTTGATTTATTCTAAAACATTCGTCAACATTCGATCGTATTTAATATTTTGACATTTCATGGCATTCGTAGTCAACGAACGTTAACTTCTAGTAGAAATATGAGGTAGTTTTATTGAAGTAGTTCCATTATCAGACAGAGTCGCGCGGAACGTTTATTTTTTATTTATTTATCTCTAACAGGTATTAAAACCCACAAGTGTTAGGTATAACTAAAACTACCAATTCAAAACAATACAAATACGTAGGCCTACCGGTAACCTATACAAATCATTAAATATATGAACAAGTACTATAAAATTAAGATTTTACAACAAATACAAACAAGAGTATAACATAATATATATAAATAACATAACACATAATATAAATAACAAAAGAATATATATAAAAAAAATGGCTAAAAGCCCAAGATGAATGAAGGAAAAAAATGAGGTTATAAAATATAAAACTGGTGAAAAGTTGATAAGGTGACCAGAGTGATGAGTCATGTTCAGGGCCGGCTATACTAATAAAAAATTGTTTTATTTTTCAACAAGAATGTTTACTTAGACATCATGCTTGTAGAGGAAAGACCAGGGAACACGATATGGTACTTTTAGTTTTTGTCTAAACACTATATATTCAGCTACAGAGATAGTTCTTTACCGCGCTTGTCAAATATTTCGCTGTCTGCAACGACGTGAAGAGTGCGCAATGTTTCCGTCACGATTATAGTGGCTGTGCACACATCCATTATTATTGTAATTAAATCGTGTGTCGTTACTTACTGTTACTAGGTAGCGACTTCTGGTTTTCTGCATAATTCACAAAAAAAGTTTAGGTTGTTTACATTCCCGGGAAATCGTAGGGTTGTGATGTCCTTCAAGTAATAGGAATAGGTAAGCCTAGCAAAGGTGTGAAAGATGTCTGCTCCAAACTTAATTTTTGTTTTTAACTTTTTGATGGATATAAATATAATATAGGCCTAAACAACAATTAACAAATGAATTAATATTCTACATAATCTACATATTCTACACTATTTTCTACGCGTAAGTAGAACAATAATATTCTACCTGTAATAGACCCAACCCTGTTTTTTTTTTATTTCAACAAGAAAAATTATAATCCTGTCAAATAAGATCGTATATTGACGTTTGGAGGAAAAAATTGCGATGTCGCTGAATTTTTGCAGATACCTTCCTTAAAGGATACTTATTAACTTACTTAAACTCCCCTTCAATCGGACTGGAGCTTCGGCCGCCATATTGGAAAATGGCGGCCAAAAGGTGTTTGTTATCGAATATCTCCAAATTGGTTTGAGATAGACAAAAATCTCAATCGCAAAAATATATCCCATTTAATTCCCTACAAAACAGGTGTCTTCTATAGTTTTGGTAGGGGCAAAGGTTACGTCACAAAATCGTGGTTTATATGTTGCTCATTGGAGTACCAGCTTATTTCCAAATTTTCACGCCCAGCATCAAACAATGCCCGGTAAATCCATAAGAAATCGATTTAAATACAAAAAGACTTTTGTACGGGGTTCATGGAAGCTTCCATTAGTATTTAAAAAAATCAGGTCTGCGAAATCGAATTTTGCTTTACCCGGAATTTAAGTTTTTCCATTGTTGGCATTTCAACAGAAATGCCCTTTTTGACTGTCCATTATTAAGCACTAAATAGCATTGGAGGAAAAATTCTTCTTACGCACATTGAAATGACTCAAATAATGATCCGATTACAACCAAAGTTTAAATCCAATATGGCTGCTAATTCCTAATATCCACAAGATCAAAGTGAATTATGTAACAAAAAGAGTCTAAAAACAGCACGAAAACAGTATTCATATTTCTGTTGAAATGCCAACAATGGAAAAACTTAAATTCCGGGTAAAGCAAATTCGATTTCGCAGACCTGATTTTTTAAAATACTAATGGAAGCTTCCATGAACCCCGTACAAAAGTTCTTTTGTATTTAAATCGATTTCTTATGGATTTACCGGGCATTGTTTGATGCTGGGCGTGAAAATTTGGAAATAAGCTGGTACTCCAATGAGCAACATATAAACCACGATTTTGTGACGTAACCTTTGCCCGTACCAAAACTATAGAAGACACCTGTTTTGTCGGGAATTAAATGGGGAATATTTTTGCGATTGAGATATTTTGTCTATCTCAAACCAATTTGGAGATATTCGATAACAAACACCTTTTGGCCGCCATTTTCCAATATGGCGGCCGAAGCTCCAGTCCAATTGTAGGGGAGTTTTAGTATGTTACTAAGCATCCTTTAAGGAAGGTCTCTGCAAAAATTCAGCGACATCGCAATTTTTTCCTCCAAAAATTCTTATTTGACAGGATTATTAGGGGATCGGCTGATATTCAGGTTCGGCCTATATTCGGCACAATACGTACGGTATACGTATACCGTACCCCTCAAAAAATAAAACAAACCTTTCAGGTGTTAAAGATGAATCTCTACTGATTCTAGAATCACCATTTGAATTTTTTAATTGCATGTCCTTAGGTGAATTCCCCCCCCCCCTCCCTAAAAAAATAAAAAATAAATTAAATTCTTGTTTCTATCCCTCTGCTACTTCTACTTCTGGGTACACCTGCACTTAGAAGTCACAACTGTGTTTCTATCCATCTGCTACTTCTACTTCTGGGTACACCTGCACTTGAAAGTCACAACTGTGTTTCAATCCCTCTGCTATTTTTTATCATAACGTGTGCAAGAATCATATCTTTGCTCACTAACAGGCGCAGTGGGCACAGCTTCGGCCTCGCTTCCGTCCCGTTCCCACGATTCTGGGGGGCTCTTCTTCCAGTGACAGAGGAATTCGCTAAAGTTTCGTAGCCCCACAGCCCGACTGCTAAATCTCTCACAAACATGGAGGGCCCCTCCATATTCCCCACGGACACCGCATGATCATATGCAGCCTTGTGGATCCAAACATCATGGCCCAAGTGAATCTAAAACCATCAAACAGCGTTTTAATGACAGTAACATTATTTTTGTTCATATTTCTCCAGGTGCTCAACTGTAAGCCTAGATCTATCCACTATGTTTGAATACCATGATGACAAGACTGTAGTGAAAGTATAAAGTAGGAATGTTACCATAAACTCATCTCCGTATGGCCCACCTAACTTAGTTATGGAACATTCGTATTTACGTTGCAGATATAACATTGGCGCCAAGTGCATTTTCTGGAAATGGTGATAAAACTAGATAGTTTGAAGTTGGTAGCTTGGTCAGTCAATCTGCTGCTACCTTTGAAATGACTAAGCTTGCATCCAAGTCCTCCATTAGTCCTACGTTGAGTGTTTTGTTCAAGCGTGAAGTATGCCAACTTACAGTTGGCGACATAATATAGAGCTAATTACAACAAATGCAGTATTACCGGTAGTGATGATTACAATTTATTGACGAGTCGGTTGGGTATAACTTTCAACGCAGCTAACTCTAAACTTTAAAGCTAAACAGTAAACATAATTAGTTCAAGGGGTTAAACGTTTAGGAAACCGCACCGTTTTGGTGGCACAGGGTGAACCACAGGGTTCCACATTTCAACTTTTTATGATTCTGAGTGAATGCGTCTGGGCGTGAGAATTGCGTCTGACGGATCGAA